>JABUQX010044549.1:0-2500 GCA_015478945.1 Trachelipus rathkii
TACAAATAGGCCTTGTCCGCATGAATACTTTCTATAACCTATATAAAGATTTGACATAAAAATTAAAAAAAATTGTAATATGTAAGAACGACTTTTCTGGAATTATGCCTTTATATATATATATATATTACTAATAATATATATTATAGTATATATATATATATATATTATATAATATATATATATATACTATATATATACTATATATATCCACCATATATCATTATATATATATGTATATATATATATATATATATAATATATATATATATATATACTTAGTTATCTTATATATATACATTATAATATCATTATTTTATGTATATATAATATATATATATTATATATATATATATTATATATTTAATATATATATATATATATATATATATATAAATATAATATATATACTAATTAATATATATATATATATATCTATATAATATATACTTATATATATATATAAATATATTATATATTATTATATATTATATATTATATATATTATATATATATTTATTATATATATATATATATATATATATATATATAGTATATATATATATATATATATATATATATATATATATATCAGTTATATATATAATATTAAAGGAACGTTAAATGAAATTTTTGAATTTCTCAACGTGTGGTCATAAATTTACATAATTACATTACGCTATTGTTAATAAGTAAGGAGCGAAAATTTTGAAACTTTGTTTTTTATAAATCAAAGCTAAAATAACAGCTTGGCAGTTGCAAATGATAAAGTTTGCAATTAAGCGGAAAAGTAAAAGATTTTAAAGTATGGGTAATAGATTGGCCTACACTTCTGACACATGCGAGATGTAGTTGCGCTGGACATGTTTGAGGAGTTGAGCGTATCTGCCTTCAAATATAAAGACAATATAATATTTAAAATAAACACATTTGGAATTTCACCACTAGTTACCTCACCATTTGGAAGTTGCAGCCCTTCGTACGTGGCTCTTGCCTCTGTATGATTCATTTTTCAATCGTCCATGTCCTGAACTTTTCTTTATCCAACATCCTCTTTTCTAGTTTCCAGTGATTATCCTGCCCAAATTCATTCACATCATGTAATTATTTATGCCTTCCACCGGTCGGATTTTTATTCGCTGATGGAATTCTTAAATGGCCTATTCTATATGCTTCCCTTGTAAATGGCCCCATCACTTACTATTCACCTGCTCAATATCCATAATCATTATGTCCACAAAAAAGTTTAACGCTGACGTGCGGCATCAATGAGTATCCCAGAGAATAAGTTTAACTTTGCACAAAGAAAAGAAATTCAAATGAAATGAAAGGGACTGAGATAAATTTAAATTGGAAAGTGCTTGCAACCCAAAGGTTATAAAAGAAAGTGTTCAACTTGTGAACAGAAAAGTGACCTTCAGAGACGTAGAGAACTACGCTCTGCTACCAATGAAGTGGTAGACTGGTCTGAAAAAGGAAGATTATTATTAGGTAAGAAAGTGAAAAAACCAACTCACCAAAATCTGCTCTTTAATCAGGTGTTTTCCGACAATCGAAGCATCTTAGGTAAATACAAAAAAGGTAAATGCTAATACCAGAAAGAAAAGAAGAAAAGGTTTTAAAAGCAGAAAAAATTAAAAATCTTCTCACAGTAATATATTAATGCTACACATTTAAATGAACTCTCAGTAATATTCTGGAATAATAATAATAATAAAATAATAATAATAACTAAAATCAATAATAATAATAATAATATAATAATAATAATAATAATAATAATAATAAAATAATAATAATAATAATAATAATAATAATAATAATAATAATAATAATAATAATAATAATAATAATAATAATAATAATAATAATAATAATAATAATAAATATTATAGCATCTACCAATAACTAATAAATAAGAAAAAATCCTCCTTATCTGCCATAATAATTTAATAATAATAAATAGATAAATAATAATATATAATAATAATAACTATTAGCAATCAGTAGAAAATTAAACAAACATTAAAGAATTAAGATGCTTTTAAGTATTTAGGATAAGGATAAACTGAAATACATTGAAAAACATATTTTAGAGCAGTACGACAAGAATTATGTTCCTGAAAAGGATTTTCCTTATTAAGAAGAAGTTTAAAGAATCTATTCTGTCAGTTGAAAAAAAGGAAAGGAAGAGGCTTACATCAAACGAAAGCACCAATTTAAAGTGACTGACATAACTGCCAATGGGATACCCGAATGAGACAGGTCAAATGGTCGACCCATTAAAAAAAAAATTTCCCCGAACTAGCCCGCTGCAGTGCTAGACCTAGGATTAGGTTAGGTTAGGTTAGGTTAGTTTAGCCCTTAGGTTAAGTTAGTATCTCCCGGGCCTCGTTTGTCAACTAGCTTCTGCCAATAATTTGCCAAGATAGATACATTGAAGGTCTACGAGTATAGTAAGATTAAACGAAAAGTCATTAGTAGTCTGTGAAATACTAAA
>JABUQX010044549.1:10000-37500 GCA_015478945.1 Trachelipus rathkii
CACTTTTGTCAATTTATAAAGTCTTAGCCCTAAACAGAAACAAATTCCCCTTTGAAATTCACCCAGCAGTTTCTTTCGCTCAATAGTTGAATATCTAAACGGAACTAACAGTTGACGAGATTAAGGATTTTACATGAAAATTTAAATGCCACTGCAAGCAAAGCGATGCTGCGTACCAAGGTCAGGTGAAACTCTGTCACGCAAGTTACGTTGACTTAAGCAGATGCCTGCAATTTACACTGCCAAACCCTAATAAATTTTTTTTGTTTCTTGAATTTCTACTGACAATGTTCGAATTTATGAAACTCGTTGATTTTGGTCCATTAATTATGGTCACGCCATATTATTATATTATATATATATATATATATATAATATATATAATAAATAGATAATATATATACACCTATTATATATATATATATTATTATATATATATATATTAATATATATATACTAATATATATATATATATATATCTATTTATAATATATATATATATATATATATTATATATATATATATATATATAATATATATATATATATTATATAATAATATATATATTATTAAATATATATATATATTATATATATAATTATACTATATATATATATATTATATAATATATATATATAATATATATATATAGTATAATATAATATCATATATATATATATATATATATATATATATATATATATATATTAATAGGGTATATTACTATATAATATTATATATATATATATATATATAATTATAATATATTTGGTCCATTTAATTATGGTCACTTCACACACACACACACACACCAACACACACACAACACACACACCACACATATATATATACATATATATATATATATATTATATATATATATATATATATAATAATTATAATATATATATATATATATATATATATATATATATATATATTTTTTATATATATATATAATATGATTATGTATACATATATTTATAATGTTAAATTTATGCTAACTTTTAATACAAACCTCTAAAAGAGCGACGTAAAGGAGCGTTCCCCCTGCCAATCCTTGCAAAACTGTAATAACATAATAATGCTCAACCCCTGCAAATGTTTGGTTTTCCGTAACGATAATGCCAATGCCCACTCCAATTGGGGTAATAAGGGCAAGTCCTACCATGTATAGTAAGTAGAGTACTAACGGCGTTCCGGCTTCCAGAAATTCCAATCCTATGCAAAATGCTATGACAAATTTATGAGCTGAGATTGCTAGGAAGAGATACCAGACGTCTTTCTGTACTTCTTGAAGACCGACGGCTAATCCCTGAAATAATATTAAATTGAAATAAGACTTATTGCAACTTGTTTTTTTGTAAACTACAATTAAAAATCAACTTCCCGTTAAAGTCTATTAGGAAATTAGCACCAAAAGGTCGATCTCCTTTGACTTATTGTAACGTTTTTTTTTAAACTACAATTAAAAATCAACTTCCCGTTAAAGTCTATTAGGAAATTAGCACCAAAAGGTCGATTCCATACACTCTTCTTTTTTTCCTTACAGAAGTAGAGTGGAAAACTTCCCTTTTGGGAAACGCCATAAAACTTAATGCAAAGTTTTGATGCTCTAAACTTCTTAACACAGAGGAAAGGTTTATAATTAACATAACCGGAAAACACATTAAATAATTATTGTATTATAATTATTCCAGACAATTTTTTACGGTTGATGATAAATATTAAAGATTTATCAGACTAATGATTTAAAGAATCAGGGTATGAAGACCGATGTCTAATACGCATTATTATTAATTAGAATATCGATTTGGCTTTGGTGTTCACCATTAAAAGTTTTTTTGGAGGGGTTATACGCTTCATTTACATTTTATTATTATTATTATTTTTATTATTGTTATTATTATTATTATTATTATTATTATTATTATTATTATTATTATTATTATTATTATTATTATTATTATTATTATTATTATTATTATTATTATTATTACTAATGTGTACTAAGTAAATTTTGATGGATTACCGTTTAGTCTGTTTGTTCATTAATTATAGAAACCGCCATAATATAATAACAGAACCTTCGGAAGCATTTAAAACAAACGTTATTGTTTAATCACCTTGAAATTAAATAATTAATTTTTTATTTTCACCAAAAAGATTTCACATTAAAAGCTGAAAGTTATTTATTACTATATACCATATATATATACTATTATATTATATAATATATATATATATATAATCAAGGTATATATATATATATATATTTATATATATATAATATATATATATATATATATATATATATATATATATAACGGACAGACGCCCGTAAGCTGTAAAAATTATTAAAATATTGATAAAGCAAAAAATTAAATCCCTGTAGTAACAATTTTTTCTATTTGAAATCGGCATATTATATTATAATATATATATATATATATGATTATATATATATTAATATATATATATATATATTATAATATATAATATATAATATTATATATATATTATATATATAACAGGGAAATACCAGACGCCTAAACTCTAAGAAAAAAAGTCATAAATGTCTACTTATGGGTATTTGGTTAATTGGTATGTAATAAAAATCTAAAACACAAGGGGAAAAAAATGTTTCCTAGGTTAAAGAATTTATTCGGTTGGCAAAACTCATGGAATGTAATCGTTCTTAAATGAACTTTCGAAGGCAGAAAAACAGGATTATATTATATATATATATATACTACATTAGATATATATAAATTATATTATATAAATTTACATATTTTTATAATATATATATATATATAATATATATATATATTTATATATATATACTATATAATATATATTAATTAATATATATTATATAGTATATATACTATATATATATATATATATATATATATAATAATATATATATATACTATATATATTATATATATATATATTATATACTAATATATATATATATATATAATTATAATATAATAATATTTATATTGTGTCATCATAATATCAAATGATTTTAAAATGAACTATTTTTCGCATTATAATAATAATAATAATAATAATAATAATAATAATAATAATAATAATATATAATAATAATAACTACAACAAAAAATAATAATAATTACATAAATAATAATAATAATAATATAATAAAATAATAATAATAATAATAATAATAATAATAATAATAATAATAATAATAATAATAATAATAATAATAATAATAATAATAATAATAATAATAATAATAATATTTTTAAGTTAACTATTATTATTTATCATAAAATCAAAAGTATATAAGAATTACTGAAAAAATAATACTTGAAAAGAAAATTGAAAATAATATCAATTTTAATGACAAGAACTTTTAAAAGATATATGAATTCATAACTTTTAAAAATTTTCATAAGCAGTTTCATAAACTTTGATTTCTTTTGATTTATGATTAAATACTATGATTTGAATCCCCCAAAATGTCTGTTTGGAGAGAATTAAATCAATTGAGAAGAGGGGACGGAGGGAGGGGAATATCTGCTGAAGAAGTTTTGTTATCCTATTGAAGCAGAAGAAAGAATTTGGGTTTTCAGTTTGTATATTTCAAGTTTTTTTTTTTACTGAAATTTAGCTATAGTTAATGAAAATAAGTAAACATCTACTTAAGAAAGGGAATTATTCCAAATGTGACATTACTTGCAATCTAAATTTCTGAAGTGTTATTATTATAGTAATTAAGTATTTATTAGGTAAATAAATAATGCGATACGAAAAGAAATATCAGAGATATTGGCCGATATTATATATTAATACTTACTTATGAAGATAAAACGGCTATTCTGTTAAGCTAATAGCTTTCCCGAACTATAGCAACATAACAGCTATATTTTACTAATTAAGTATTATCCAGTTTACAACAGAACGGAGTTCAAGTAAGAGAGAAGCTTCTCAATAAAATTTAAAAAATCTTATAAAAAATACTCATTTGAGATGAAAGTTTATACTATGAGGTATAACAGTCAAAAGACTCATGAGAGCGACGTTGGCAATTATATCCTGAGCTGAATCGAGCATGAAGAAAAACATTACCTATACTTAAAATAATTAATATTATTGATATTCTAAATTCTTATCAACGCACAATTTCTTCTTACAAAAGAAGCACGAATGATATTAGAGTAAATAATGTATTATAAGAAGGTAAAGTAATCATATTAATATATATAATATAGTTAAATACTATTAATATATATGATATTATATATATATTAACTCACATAAGTTAATATAGTAATATTATATATATATATATTATGATGATATTATATTATATATATAAACTGATAGGTAATATATTATTATACCATATATGTTAACATATATTATATTATAACAGTAATATTAATAATAGTAATATTTATCTATATATTATATTATAACTAAGTGACATATTTTATTAATTAATCATATTATAATTATATATATATATCTATATATTATAATAACTATATATATAAGTATTATATATTAATTATATAATATATATTAAATATATATATCAATTGATATAATAGGGGGTACACTCCTAGGGATTATATATATAGGGCTAGTATAGCAATATAGTAACAAATATTATATCAGGGATATGGTTATGAGTATTAATTGACTTTATTATTCTGGATTAATTTAGGTTAATAGAAAGATACAAAATTTATATATTTCCCTAAAAAAAAAAAATATTACCTATGACACTCACCCTTTGTATTTAAAATTTATTAATTTAGTTCTCGAACAGATAAAAAATTAAATATTGATGTATATTCTTTTTTTTATATACATTCAATATTTCCTGATATGGAATTACCACAGATTGTGGTTATTTCAGCAGTGATATATAATATATATAAGACATTATATACTTAACTAGTATATATATATATATATTAATTAAGTTAATATATTATATATAGTATTAATAATATAATTAATAATATATCTAAGTATGTATATATTAATACTAAGGTATAAGTATGATATATTGATATATATATCTATACCTATATATAGTATAATAGTATATATAATATTAATATTACATAACAGTATAAAGATTGAGAGTGACCCGCAAAAATTCCTTGCGGGATGGGCCGCCGAAGACGCTTAGCGCCGCTATCTGTATATATATATATATATATTATAGCGGTTTTAATATATAGCTATATAGTATATATATATATGATATATTATAATAATATATATATATATTACATAATTATAATATGATATATATATATAATATTAATATATTAATTATATATTATATCTATAAATATATATTATATATATTAATACTTTATATAATTAATATACTACATTGTGGCATTCAATGGTCTTATGAAGTCTTTAGTATTCACACCTGCTACTTTTTCTCTGTTTGAGTGGCATATTACCTTAGCCTTTATTTTTCCAGTTCTTTGGACTTCGCTGATATATTTTGGGGGAAAATGCAAACAAGTACAACAATTTAATGGAATATTACGCCCAGTGTAACATACTTATATCCATACGCTGCGCGTCATTAGTATCACGAGCACAACTATTCTTACAGACAATTTCCTACTCAACAATGCTCATCCCTTTATTATGGAAAGTCATACTATATTCGTGATATGAATAAAAATCTTGCCAATCGATATTGTCCTTGACTAAAGTCCAAATCCTATCTTACAGAGGAACAAGTGAGTGTGTAAAAGAGTTGAGTGTTTAGCTGCCTACATCTATCTCTACTTACCTATTTTTTTGCCAAGGAATCGATACTTATATTTGGATATGCTTAGTTTGGCACTTTTCGGAGAAGGTACGTGAGAGATTCTGTGCCAGTAAACGCGCTCCTGCTACCTCCTCACTGAAGTTGACGGAAGAATGTATGAACGGTGGCGTGTATTCTTGCTATAGGAAATGTACATGGAGCGCGGAGATAGGATGTGATGGAAAGGGAGATGGAGGGATGAGAGTGTGAATATGAGAGATCCTGTCATTTCACGAATAGTGCTAACAATTACGATTGCTACCTGTGTTACTGAAATCAATTAGCGATTGAAAGGAAACGAGTGAGAAATCGTAGTGGATGAGAGTTAGTGTGGTGGTAGAGAATGATGATTGTGTTTGGCATGAGAATGGAGAAGGAGATGATGAGGTGGAGTAGATAGGATTTGACAATTCATAGTAGCGTAAGATGTATGAGTATATCTGGTAGAAGAGCTACTTTGTAGATTTCTGTGTGTGAGACCTGATAGTCTTAAAGCGGTTATGAGATCGTAAAAGTAAGGTGCAACACACTTTGTGTAGTGGTTGCGCAACATATACTAGCCCACTCTCGGAAGGTTAAATGTTACTGATAAAAGAGCCACGCTAGCGAAGGTATATATATATCTTGTGCGACTCAGGGATCAAGCTTGAATGCACTGGGTGTAGAGTAGTGGGGGTTGAATTACTAGCTGGGGGAGCAGGAGATCGCTATAAATTTATCCTTTGCCCACACATATTAGCCTCATTCATGGCAAGGGTATTTTATATTTAGCAGGTTGGTACAACCATTTTACATTAATTATTATCTTTTTTTAGGTCCTATGGAAAGAATGGTCCAATCACTGGGCATGAGCCCTATTCAAACGTAAGGTGGGCGTAGTATCTCTCAACAAGTTCGACCAATCGGCTCTACCGGATAGGCAAATTTGCGCAGATAACTGAGGGCACAGACCAGGCTTTTAAAGTGAGGAGATTTAAATTCAGCCGGAAATAGCAGAAGATGGAAGAGAATGTAAAAGCAAAACAGGGAGGTGGTTGGGAATAGAAAGGGCAAATGGGCAACCTACCAAAGACAACTAGTGCTCTGTTGACGTTTTTGACCAATAGTGCAAACACAATATACTAAACACGTCACAGCCGGCAGATACAGTACCTTATTGTGCATACGAAGGCGTCGTAAAGGTGTGGGTATACGCGATGTGATAAGTCTCTGGTCCTTCTTAGCTTCGGAGCAGATTGCCGCAAACCTCTTACTACTTTAGCGCGCGCTGTTAGATATTCATTCAATTGTAAGGATGTAGAAGATTATACGTCAACGCACATCGCCTCGAGTAGAGGACATAGAGTACTAAGATGAAATCTTGGCGAGTAAATGATATATAGAGAGGAGCAACTGGTAGGGTTAAAGGGTAGATAAGAGCCTTTTCCGAGAGCCGTCTGACAAAATCAGAGAGATTCTCCTTAATCACAAAAATAAGCCGGGTACATCTCTAGAGGCGCAACCCCGGTCTACTACCACATCCCTATGATTAGTGTTATGAGCAAGTACTCCACTAAACATAGGAATGAGCGGCCGA
Source organism: Trachelipus rathkii (assembly GCA_015478945.1). Classification (NCBI taxonomy): domain Eukaryota; kingdom Metazoa; phylum Arthropoda; class Malacostraca; order Isopoda; family Trachelipodidae; genus Trachelipus; species Trachelipus rathkii. The sequence continues at coordinate 17,404 of JABUQX010044549.1, forward strand.
ATAGATCGCCAGATCACCTTTCGAGTAATAGCGCGAGAGTCTATACAGCGATAAAAGGAAGTAAGGTGGGCCTCCACGCAGAATAATACATGAAACATGTAACCACGAGTATATGCATCTTAAATCGCAGGCCGCCCCTAGCAAACCGCGGGTGTATGATGAGGTCTGCGGAGCAACAATCTGTAATGTTTTTGCTCTGTATATCACTGGATAAAGATAAAATGCGCATAAGCGTATCTTTATACTCTAGTCACAGTGAAAGAGACGAGTACACCCGACGCGAGAGAAACAATAGACAAAGAGGAGTTAACGCATCTAGGAGAAAGTGAGTATTATTTAATGTAGAGTAGCAAGAGGTACTACGAGAGGCAATTTGTCAGAAGTAAATAACTGAACTAAGTGGGAGTAGAAATTGAGTATGAGTTAAAGAATGAAGGGTCGCGAGTCATAGTTCATGTGGAGGTGAGAACGATAAATTATATGAGATATTCTTAGAGTTAATAATTGATTTCTTTAAAAGGAATATTAATATTCTCATTAATTTATTTGAACCAAAGTAGAAAACACCCTAGTAAAGAAAGGTAGTAGAGGGAAGCAGTATGAAATTCCAGACTGATACATTACAGAACTAGTAGAGTACCAATAAAACGCTATAGATAGAAGTCTGCTCTACTCATTACTAACATTATTCTAGCCCTGAGAATTAATTTGTAGAGTTGTTCTGATCTTTGAGAATATGAACGGGAGAAACACCAGATAGGAGAGGGTAACCCAAAAGAAGAACAGGTTTTATGTATATACCTCACAGAGGAGGGGGAGCTTTTGAGAGAAGCAGCTTCTTCATGTGAGACCGCGTGCCATCACATTATCGGTGCAATATGTATCTGGGTCTCGTATATCCGTATCAATTGATCATAAACGTCTGGCATTCCATCACGAACCTTTCAGCAATATCTACATCACGAAAAGTTTCTGTAAAGTATCTAGCGATTAAACACCATAACACAACACCGTGTCCTCCATCTAGACTAGGAATTAACATACATCCGACAGGTATAAAACTTCGTGCACCACACGAACACGATCACCTATCGCGAATCCAACACGAGTTGTCCCAGAATGATCTAAAGAAGGTGAGTTGAAGAAAGGGTGTTCAAAGGATCTTAGATAGAATACAAGTGAGAGCTATAGGGCGGATAGTTAGAGAGGTCAGATGCGGGTTTCTTTTTGTTTCGGAATATCACGGCTCTATTGGACATAACTAGCTTAGAAGCACTTATTCAAACACTGAGAGAGGAGTGAAATAAATGTATGCATAGTTTTAGAGCTATAGAGAATATATAGTTGAGCAGAGGCCGAAGAGATTAGCCATTATTTAGTTGGAATAATTAACCCAATTACACGCCTAGTAAAAATATAAGAGGAGGAAAAGGCTAGAATTTACAGAAGTTGCTAGAGATGAAAATTTGTCAGTAACATCAGTAGGAGAACCAGGAAGGTTAGCGCACTTATCCCTCTATTGATATTAGAAGTCCAGAAATTTTCTTTTCTAGTTTTCGAAGAGTAACTCTTCATTTCAAACTAATTTCTAGCTGATGAAATTAGCGTAGATAGATGATATTGAGGTATAAGAACTATGAATTTATTACCAACACTCTAGACAGGCACTGTACTCTAGCCTGAATGGCCTAAGAGCAAACACGTTTGAACCATGTATTATACCTACATTAGGGAATTTATGAAGGAAAGAAAGATTAAATTATTTTATTATAGAAATGTGAAGTAGGAATAGTGTAGAGTAAAAGAAAAATTTAGCTGCAGAAGGATGAACCTGCTCAATAGCGCCATCAACGATCGACTCTGTCACCTCGTTTATGTTCAAGATCTTTATAAATCTTTATACATCTCACATCATTATTGCTAATATCCTTCTTACCTACGTAAAATATCATATCATATGCACAAAATCACTAGTATACTTTATAAGATCCCTGGTCTAAATATTTTATACATTGAGTATTAGAGAGAATTCAAGCCACTTGAGACTTAAAAAAATTGAATTATTGGAGAAAGTCACAAATTAGATCAATGTCTCCTATATTTCCATTAATAGATCATTATATTCTCTCCTGTCTTACTTGGTATCCACGTTGCATATAGATCTTAATTTATAATTTTATTTATTATTTATTATTGGTTTTATTTTTATTTATTTAATTATTATATTATTATTTTGGCCTTATCTATTTAAATAATTATTATGACCCAGAACACTATTGAATTTATACGAAGTGGGGGGTAACTACGAAATAGGAATCATTTTGATACGTCCTGGAAATAAATTTATTCGGGAGGTTGGAACGCTCCCTGAACTTAACACCTAGAGATACAGCTCTTATATTATAACATATTCACATTTTTTATATTTTTTAAATAATATTGGGTTTTTAAAAAATGATAAATATATCGTAAAAAAAGTACTAAACCACTTCCATAGATACAAACCAATTAACAATATATTTAATGGTAATTACAGGGCAGTGAGGGTGAGTATAATATAAATGACCTTATTTAATCACATAAATAAATTTAAAAATAAACTCAAATACACCAAATAATAAAAAAAAAATCTATTTTTATCTCATATAAATTTATTATAAATTTCTATCAAAAAGGTAAATTAAAACAACACTTTAATAGAAAAAACCAATTACTAATATTTTATTGGAATCAGCGTATATAAGGCTTATTATAAAATATGGGTATATAAAAATAAATATTTATACTTAAAAAATAAGCAAAAAATAAAAAATAATTTAGGGGGCTCTAGAGCTATCGTGAGATACGTAGGGGACAAAGAGGGAGGGAGAGAGAGAAGTATTGATAGATAGAGGAGAGGAGAAGAGGGAGGAAGAGAGAGAGAAAGCCAAACTTTTACAAACAAGCTCTATATATATTACCAATCTAAAACGCCACGTCGGGGGTTGTCCAGCGCACAGAGCTCCATCGAGTGCATGCGGTATCAATTAGTCGGCAAAAATTCGCCTGGGCTTAAGATCGTTCCCATCCGGAAGCTGCATGACGCGGCAAAACTACTCTATAACTCCGGTCCGAATCTTCTTGCGGCCATCACTATATATAATCCAACTAGGGTTAATAGGCAACTAAATAAGATAATATCATCATTAATTACATAAATAAAAGAAAAAAGAGAGAATAGAGACTAATATATACAAATACATTGACCCGTGTGTGTGTGTGATGAGGTGATTAGGAAAAAGGAGGTAAACCTCGGAATAAAGAGGTGTACAAATATTAAATTATATTTAATAAATTCCAATATTGTATGTAAATATCTACATATATATATCGAATTTTTAGTGTGAGGAATTGATATAATAGATCAATAAAACATTTATCAAATGAGGTAATATTATCATACACAATTCAAGTATCATACGCTCATAAAGATCCTCTTTAGACTATACCGAGGAGAGAGTCGTTTTAGAGTATGAATAAAATGTGATCAGCATTATTGAATTATTCAAAAATTTAATTTTATTCTGGAATTACTTGAATAGCTCAATTAGTTGTCCTAAATTCTCACTATGCTTGGTCCATCGAGAAGTTCTACATGCCCGCAAAAGATGAATCAAAGGTTCAAAATAGAATTAACATTCCTGATGGGATAGTGCACTACCATGAAAATGAAGCTTTGTTTAGGTCATTTAAGTTGAGGATGGAATAACTAGCTATTAAGATCATTAAAATTAAGATGAAAGGTTATTATTTCACACTTTTCGTCCTTTATGAAATGTCTTTCTGGAGAGAACTTTAGAAAAACAATTTTTTAACACAATATTCATTTAAATTAAACAATTTTTTATATATTTAGAGAATATAGACCTAACTTATATTTTATTTTAATCTGAGATCTATTAGTCTGTATATTGCTTGAATTGCTACTATGAGATCTGAAATTAACTCAACTATAAATATATATAATATTATATATTCCAGCCTTATGTTTAATATATTACCTTAATAGTATATTATTAATAAATACTAAATAATTAGAATAATTTTATAGTAAATTAAACATCCCACACGGTTTCGCATTCTGGAGGCTACATTGCGTGCAACCCCTGAAAGAATTTTATAAGCATAAAAAATTATGCTACTAAATACTGTTTCTAATGGATGAGATTAGCTGAAGTAGTAGTAGAATAAATTGCTAAACAAAATACATATGAACGTCGAATGAGTATATAATATATACTATTGCAGATCTTTAATACCCTTGAAAAATCAAAGTAAAATGGCTAAAAGAAAAGTAGAAAATATAATTTAAAAGTAAAACCTTATTATTTATAAATTTCTCCTTTCACCCCCCCCAAAATCCCCCCCTTTTATTAGCTTGCCTAAGATCGCAGTTGGTGGAAGCAATTTTTTTAGGTACAGTATACTAGTCGAAAAAAAATATATTCAGTTATCATTATTTACGTTATTTCCATAATGGCATTATATTATAATGTTAAATAATTATATAGAACTGCAGTAAATACGTACAATTCACCTTTTAAAGGTATAATTAAACTATAAATTAAATTAGACAAATAAATAAAAGATAATTATTAAATCGACATATTAACTGAAATAAATAGATGAAGATAAAGATTAAAGTAAAAGTAATAAAGATCGCTGTTATATTTTTTTACTAACAATATTCTAACTTCATATCTTGTTTAGTTCACTCATTTACATAGATATAGTATATATTAGAGAATATTTATTTTGCAAGTATAATTAATTAAATCTAAATTATAAATTCAAGTAATTTTATTAACAATCTAACAATTTTAGTCACATTTTTTTCAGAATTTCGTTATCATGTTGCTGTGACTTCTTCAGAAATAAGCTTATAAGCTCTACGAAATCATACAAGCTCCAATATAGCAGAGTAATAGATATATAACAATAATAGCTGCATAACAATAACGTAGGTACACACTATATTATATACTCCAAACTATAGTCCATATAGTAATACTATTAATATATCTTGTTCTACTTTCATTACTACTGCAAAACTAATTTACCTTTACATGAGCGACAAAAGATTCTTGCATTTCCAATTTCGATGGCTTCCAAAACGTTCCCTTCGTTTTTAAATGAAATTCAAATGTAGCACTTATTTTAGAGTAGTAAATAAAGGTATAAAGAATACATAAAAAGTAAAATAACTACAAACCAACATATAATATTATATATAATACAATTATAATATCATTAACTCCAACATACACTTTATATTATTCTATATACTATATTATATATATAATATATATATTACATATATATTATATTAATTAATATATATATTATATATATATACAATAAATATAAATATATATAATATACTTTATATCTTGGTCTTTTTTGCGTTCATATTCTTACACATCTCATACCTCCAGAGCTAAAGCATATTACTTATAATAGTCATCAAGAACTGAGGACGGTCACTTGCCAATATTAATTCACCCCATCATAATCCTAGGGCACCGGCACATTAGCGTATAAAGTACTATCACACCGCACACTTACTAATTACTAGGATCGAGACAGACCAGTGTAGACAACCCAGAGACATCCCTACTCACATCTATGATCCACATTAGTGCGCGCTTATGCTTATGGGGGATGATAGCACATATTCGCCTTCTGACCACTCGAATGTGCCATGCCGGGCGTCAAGAAGGCTGAACCTAAGAGGTAGGAAGATATGTAGTTGAGGTATTAGGCTGGCACCACTACTATACCACTTATGTCATCTTGTAGGATAAAAGCTAATTGCATAGGAGCCCTCGGCGATAAGGATCAGTGATCTGAGCCGATAAAATGGCCTTCTATTTCATTCGTGACGAAAATGTAATGTAAATCGTAAATGGGTGCATGTGAATGTCATGAATGTAATTATAGAAATGTTGAGCAGAGGAAGACTGAGTGATAATTAAATATATAGGATGTATTTAGAAATAGGGTCAATTTGATATTGCTCAGCTGAGTTATTGAATAACATAAAGATGAATGGAAACGGTGAAAAAGAGTGATGTGTGTGTGTATTAATATATGTGTGTGCTGGTGTGGAATAGGAATGAGAGGGGAAAGAAAAGGATGATTGTATAAATTTTGATGAGTGGATTCTTATGTGGTATAGTATTCAAGAGCTATGGTAGTATCTTTAGTGAGTAGTGAGTCACTAAGAATTCTTTTAAATGGTTAATATACCTTTAAGTACCTTTAACAATGTACCGTTTTTATTTGTACGATTGGTATCCATTACTGATGAGAAAACGCTTGAAGAGAGTAACGTATTTTTTTGGATAAAATTCTTAGATAATGATAAGTTTTGGAGATTGAGGGTGAGTATTTAGGAGCTTCAGATTTGATATAGTGTTTTGGGACCTGAGAATGGTTGGATAGGTGAATCAAAAAAGGGAGGGATAATATAACAGGTGGTTTTGGGGTGTTGGGAGTAAAATGAAGAATCGAGTAGGTATATAATAAGGTTGAAATATGATTTCTGTGAGAAGAGAGGTATGAGTGTTAAATAATACTATTCTTTATACACAAGTAGGAATCCTATAAGTATATACTGAGTTTCAAGATGTCTGTAGATCATCACATAGCTTGAACCTAACGAGGTATATATATTGAATGTAGTATATATAGTATGAATAGTATGAACTATTATTGGTGCGCGCGGAGGAGATATTCGCGGACGCAAGGGCATTCACGAACTTTGAGGGCAAATTTGTTTAACCATACCCCATAGATATACGGGTGATTGAGAGGATGCTGACCCATCCGATTTGGTCTACTTGGAGAGCAGAATATATACTTAGCTTCGCCAGGAGGTAGAAATGAATATATCGGAAGGGGTTGTCGTGTCTATATAATCCACCAGCAAGGAAGGATTTGAAATACCGAAGTATAATATAATAATGATAATAATATAATAATAATCAATATAATAATAAAATAATAATAATAATATAATATAATAATAATATAATAATATAATATCAATAATAATAATAAAATAAATAATAAATAATAATAATAAATTGGTTTAGATGAGTAACATTGTAATATTAAAATAAGAAAAAGTTCATTTATTTTCTGAATAAAACTGAAAAGAATTAACAACTTATTACGACGATATGTTTTAAAATAAATCTTTATTATAATGTTCCAAAATATATTTCTTCTCTCTCTCTGCTCAGAATTAGACAATTGACGACAGGTGGGAAACATGTTATGGCGATTCAAAGTTTGACCCTTCTAGATTTCCTGACCCTAAAAGAATGATTGACCTTTTACATGTAAGTATAGGAGTACAAATTCCAAAAGACACGATCGAGCTCTTGTGAATGTATAAAATGAAATGAACCTGTAAGTTTAAGGTCAAGTATAAAATATAAATGCAAATACAATTAATCTGATTTTCTCCAAAATTTAACCAAAGGGTAAACTTTACTTTCTCCTTGATGATAAAGCCAAACTAAATATATATGTTTGCTCACGAGAACAAATTTGTGAGTTTGCTGCTCTGTTGATTTTCGGTCTTCATGTATTTGTCATGAATGTATGTGTCGGTTGGAAATTCTTTTTTCTTTTCTTTTCTTTTTTTTATGTAGCCTGTAGTCTAGGATGCCATTGAAGGAATGTAAAAATGAGTTGGGAAACATTTTCAATCGAAAGGTGTGAGTTTTTTACAATTGTCACATTATTTGTCACATATTTAACGTCTGTGAGTAAAATTATATATATACTATATTAGTATATATGTATATATATATATATATACTTATATATAATATATTATATATATTATATATATATAAATAATATTATATATTATATATATATTATATATATATTATATATAAAGAATATATATATATATATTAAATTACATTAAATTAATAATTTACTTCTTCCTACAGAAACGAAGATTGCTTTAGCGAACTATAGTGAGTACTATCAAAATATAATTTTATCAAAATATAAGTGTTTCTAAAAAATAAAACTGCTTCAGAGTTCGTCGGCACGATGGCTCCTAGATTCGATTTTTTATTCTTTAAATCTGAAAATAAACGCTTCAACACTCACCTTGAATTGAGTCAATAACCGTGAATTGTGTAAACCACGCCACAACCATTTGCACCAATTTAGGATATAAGGATTGCCCTACATAATGTTATTTTGATTCTGGAATCGTTTTTTCTTATGACATCTAAGGGGAAAACCATCCAGCCGCCAAATGGTAAACAGAACAAACTGGGTCGACAGCCAATCAAAAAAAAAACAAAAAAAAAAGTATCACGGTACCAGCCCGCCGCAAAGGCGTTAGAAATGGTTTAAGGTTAGTGTTGGGTTGGGTTAAGTTTAGTTAGGTTAAGCTAGGTTTAGGTTAGTTAAGTTAAGGTTAGGTTAGGTTGGTTAGTTAAGTTAGGTGGTTAGGTTCAGGTTATGTAGTTAGTTAGGTTAGGTTACGGTAAGTTAGGTTAGGTTAGGTTTAGGGTAGGTTAGGTTAGATTCGTTAGGGAAACTCTTAATAACCAGATTTTTTAACAAAGTCGAACCCTTTTTGCTTACAGCCAATTGTTAATGTCAGACCATATTGGGTATAGGTCCCATCTAATGCCTTATGTAATTCTCCTTTGTATTTTCCCAGAATTTTTTTGGGCTTGAAGGTCTTTTAATGACTGTCATTTTTCAATCACTATTTTGTGTGCTCTATTTGATTACCTATCAATATTGGCTTCTTCATTTTAACCCTGACAAGATACCAAAGAAAGAATTTCTGAAATTGATGAACTATCTGACTCCGATCCAGATTCTTGTTCGATAACGTCATTCATTTTAAGTCCTAGTTCACAAAGAGCATTCTTAGCTTTTAATATCATATCTTCATTTCTGAGAAAGATTCCGAGCTGTGAATCAACATAGTTTGCCTAAAAAATATTTTGTTTTAGCATTCTTTCCTTTTGATTCTTCTTTCACTGATAAAATTTTATGACATTTTATAATACAATAATTATATACTTTACTTCTTTTTCATATTTTCCATCAGTCAAATCCTTTGCTTGATTTTCTTTGTTGTAATGTAAGGATATTTTGATAATTCCCAGAGGGTTTCAATTTGCTCCCTTTAACTGTTGGGGAGAGAGAGAGATAGAAACTTTAGGTGTACCTCCCTTTTTCCGCTTGATGCTTTAAAACTTCCATTAATTTTGAGGCACATGCTACTTTTGCCATTTGTCTCTCCATGTTTATAAGATTTGCTGCAAGAGTATTTATTGTAAAGTGTGAACTCCTCACCTCATTTGTGCAAACAATATTAACATCATCGGAACATTATCTCTTCATACTTTAACATGTTCTTTCTGTAAGTCAACTAGTACGTCTTCTTTTTGACATTCAATAAAATCTGTATCACAATGATTAGTCACAAGTTTTTGCTCATTGTCCATATTTAATTTTTCAAACGTACTGATCTATCATATTTGATAAGCTATCCGTAAATATGCTAATTACTTGCCTCTTATTAATTTAGATTAATTGAAAACATCAAAATAAGTTGTTGGGTTTATTGTTTTATCTTTGTCCAAATAATTAATATTAATAACAAAATAATTTACTATCACCCTTGTACAAACATCCATTTTCAAATGCACGAGGTATCCCTCTAAGATTTTCTACATTTTTTGGTTATACATACGATTCTTCTGAAACCATTTTACATATGTTTTTGCCGTGTAAAAGACTCGCAGTTTCAAAATTATTTCTCCTACGATCAATTGTTTCCTGAATTTTTCACTTGACATTGACAAAACAAGTTTTGGACGGGAATGTCAAAACGCAAAGGGGGTTGGGAGCGAGCAAAGGAGTTGAAGAAGAACAAGAAGCTCAATGAAAAAGGCAATTAGACAAGATATCCAAGTTAACTTCATGTTTTCATGTCAGTGAGACTGAGAAGGATGCTACAGGTTCTAGTTCTACTGATATTGGTGATTTGCCTTCATCTCAAGTGAGATAAACCAGGTGGAGTATACTTCTGAAGCCAGACCATCTGACGCTGTAGTAGAAGAATGGGCTGACACTGCTTTGCCTTCAGTAGCAATTTCAAGTAATGTCGAGCTATTCGGTGACATAACAGAAAATTTACGTGAAATTTACATCAGCCTGGGAGCAACCCATTTTCTAAACTTGGCAGACAGCTATCCAGAAACAAAGCGTGAGTATTTTGGTGTAAATAGTTTTTTATATTAAATTTCCTTCAAACGAGTTTTACTGAATAGAGAGATAGCTGATCGTGACTGGCTTGTGTATTCTCCATCCAAAGCCTGTGTTTTCTGCTTTCTTTGCATTCTGTTTTCGACTAATAGCGTACAGCTTCATAAACAAGGATTTGCGAATTAGAAGAATACGGTTCAGTAGTTAAAAGCGCATGAAACCAATCCAAAGCACATCAAGGCAGTTCTGACATTATGTCAGCGTACCGTTGCCACTGGGTGAGTTGATGAGCAATTACATTAAAACATGCTGGAGTAGACCAACTACTGGACAAATGTTTTACCACGCTTTGTGGTTACAATTATTTCCCTTCTTCTGCAAATTTTCGCCCTATTTTGAATATAAGTTTCAAATGTTTCTATAAAGTATTTTAAGTAAACAAAAATCTTGCTCCCGTGTATATTTTGAGCTTTAAATTTTTTTTTATTAAAATCAATTATTAATTTAAAGTTAGGTCTGTCTATTTCAAATCCTCAAGCTAAGGTGAAATCTTAGGCTATTGGTAAGTCTTAGCCTGAGTATAAGGTAAAATCTAATCCCTAGGATAACGATAAGTTAAAGACTCAGTCTAAGGCTAAGTTCAAACCTTAGTTTAAAGTTAAATCTAACCTTTGTTTAAGGTTAAGTCTAAACCTTAGTCTAAGGTTAAGTTTAACTCTTAGTCTAAGTTCAAGTTTAAGCCTTAGTCTAAGGTTAAATCTAATACTTAGGCTAAAGGTAAGTCTAAGCCTTAGTGAAATGTCTAAGGATTTATATATGATTAATAATTTATAAAATTACTATTTCTGTGTGGTCTATATCAATTTTATAAGGAATTAACTAAAATAAATTTTCATTAGAAAAGTGGATTTAAATTAAAATATTAGATTTTAAAGAAATTTTTTTATTTTAGTAGTTTTTCATTATTATTATTATTATTATTATTATTATTATTATTATTATTATTATTATTATTATTATTATTATTATTATTATTATTATTATTATTATTATTATTATTATTATTATTATTATTATTATTATTATTATTATTATTATTAATTTTCCACAATTAAAAATTTTTTTTTAATGGAAATCAAAAAAAAATAAATAGAAATAAACCAAATTTTCAAACAAATTCTAGAATTTTTAAATAAACAATATTAATATTAAAATTTAAAAATGTAATTTTCAGTATAAATCAAAGTAAATAAAACAAATATAAAAAAGAAAATACAAAATAAGATTCATTAAAGGGTAAATCATGTTATTGAAAAATGAAATAATATTTTAATTGTTTGTCATCTTAGCAACAGAAAAAGTAAGAACGAAATATTGTTAAATGAAGCAAAATAAAAATCAAGTTTTGCACTTTCCCTTTTTCTGTATTGACTCAAGAAGCAAAATAAAAATAATTATATGCGTAAACGAGTCTCTTCCAATTCGCCTTCACAACTTCAAGTCGAGAAGAAAATTAAATATAGCATAAAAGGGCGAATATTTGCTAAACAATCCATTCGAAGAAGCAACCATGACCTAAAACCTAATAATTAAGTGCTTCTTCTTCTTCTTCTTCTTCTTCTTCTGTCTTCTTCTTCTTCTTCTTCTTGCTTCTTCTTCTTCTTCTTCTTCTTCTTCTATGCTTCTTCTTCTTCTTCTTCTTCTTCTTCTCTTTATCTTTTTCTTTCTCTATATAGAATCACGTAATTTTTTGCTCAAACATTTTATCCTTAATTTTTATCTAGCTTTCTTATTCTTATACTAAATATATATTTTTCTAATCTTTCTTAAAATATAATAGTATTATATAGTATATATTAATATATATATATATATATATTATAGTATATAGTACTATATATATATAAGTCCTATATAGTATACTATATAGTATATAGTAATTTTATATATTATGATATTATATATTATATATGATATTATATATATATATATATATATATATTAGTATAATATAGTATATAGTATAGTATGATATATATATATAGATATAATATCTTATATATATATATATATATAATTATATAGTATATATATAGTATATATATATATATATATATAATGATAGTATAGTATAGATATATATATTATATTATAGTATACCCATCTTACCTGTTCAATTACCTATCCACCTACTTATATTATCTATCTACTATCCTGTAAACCATTTTTGTAACACTATATTATGTTATTATTTTCCTACCAGTTCTTCTCTTCCTTTGTTTTTTTTCTATCCTCTTCCTCTTTTCATTTCTAAATTAATTAAAATAAAAAAAATAAAATAAAAAATAATTAAATATTTCATTTAATGCCTTAAAGGGGAATTGATTTATATTTTTAAAGGAATTTTGTGTGTTTTTTACTCTGGCAACTCGGAAGTTTTTTTTTTTGCCTAATGGTGATGTTAATTATCTTCTTAATTAGGAGTTTAGGAGTGAATTATTAATTGTAATTACTCGTCTTATCTTTTTATTTTTTTTATATGTTCATCAACACATTTATAGGATCTCTCTCTCTCTCTCTCTCTCTCTCTCTCTCTCTCTCGTCTCAACTAAAAGTAAATAAATAAATAAATAGTAAATAAATAAATAAATAACATAAATACATAAGTTAAAATTATATATATATTATATATATATATATATATATATGATATATTATATATATTAATATATATATATAGTATATGATATATATATATATATATATATGTGTATAGCTAGTATTTTATTCCTGTAACTTCCGTTGTAATTCAATTAGATATCAATGCAAGTTTTTTTTTTGGTAAAATTTAATCAAAAATCTGTCCCAGTATACCCTTCAAAAGTTTCCCTTTACCTACTTTGGAGTTAAAGTTATAAATTTTTTCTTAAGTTTTTTTCTTAGTAAAGATATATATATATTAGTATAATATAGTATGATATATATATATAAGATATATAGTATATATATTATATATATATATATATAATATTATAGTATATATAATATATATACACTTTATGATTAGTAGTATATATAATATAATATAATATATATATATATATTATATATATATATATATTATATATATATAGTATATATATATGATATTTATATATGTATATATTATGTACACACACACATGACACACACACATATATAATAATATTATATCGAATAATTATAGTATATAGTATAGTATATATATATATATAAGTAAGTATATTATATTATATATATAATATAGATATATATATAGTATATATTTATTATATATATATAGTATAGTAATATATATATATTGATATGATATATGATATATATATATTATATATAATATATAGCTATATATATTATTATATATTATATATTTATAGTTATCAATAGTAGTAGAATTTATATAGTATATATATGTTATATATGATATATAGTATATATTATATATATATATATAGTATATATATATATATATATATATATATCATATATAGTATATATAATTATATATTATATACAATAATAATGTCTCCAAAATTAAAATTATGATTATTATTATTATTATTATTATTATTATTAATTATTATTATTATTATTATTATTATTATTATTTATTATTATTTTATCTATTAATTATTATTATTATTTGATTATTAATTTATTATTATTACTATTATTATTATATTAGTTATTATTAATTATTCTTATTAATTATTATGATTATTATATTATTATGCATTATTATTATCATTTATTATTATTATATATTATTATTATGTATTCTTATTATATTATTATTATTATTAATTAGTTATTATTATTATTATTATTATTATTATTATTATTATTATTACTTCCTGAAGAGATCGGTATCCCTTCCTAGCACGAAGCTGTCCTATTACTTCAGTCAAATTCCTGCTCCGTTTGCATGATAGATATTAATCGTCTTGATATCGTGCCAAATGAGAGAGAGGAGTTTTTAGACTTGTTTGAAATCATGTTTTCTCACGATCTATCACATGTCGATTATAAGTGTAAAGAATTGTTTTCACGGTGATTTATTATTATTATTATTATTGTTATTATTATTATTATTATTATTATTATTATTATTATTATTATGATATAGTAATATTTTTACTTGTATTATTATTATTTTATTATTATGATTTATTTATTATTATTATATGTTGTTTTTATATTACTAGTAGTACTAGTAGAATAGTACTAGTAGCAATATTAGTAGTTGTTCTTCTTTATTATTATTATTATTATTAATTAGTAGGTTAATTATTATTATTATTATTATTATTATTATTGATGTATTATGTACGTATTATTAGTATTATGTATATGTATCGTACAAGGATGTTGAGTAAAGAAAATTTATTGAATCGTTTATTATTAAATATTAAATATTAAATGGCTAATATGATTTATTCATATTAATTATTATATATTATTATTATTATTATTATTATTATTATTATTATTATTATTATTATTATTATTATTATTATTATTATTATTATTATTATTATTATTATTAATAATTTTGTAAAATTACATTAGTTATTTATTATTTATCATTATATTATTATTATTATTTTAATTATTATTAATATTTTATTATTATTATTATTATTATTATATTAATTATTTAGTTATTATTATATTGATTATTATTATTATTATTAGTTTTTATTATTATTATTATATTATTTCATTATTATTTATATATTTTAATTTTTTATATTATTATTATTATCATTATATTATTATTATATTATATTAATTATTGATTATTGATTATTATTATTTTTATTTTATATTATTATTATTATTCTTAGTAATATTTATAATATTTTTCAATTATTATATTATTAAATTTTATTTAATTATTTTTTAATAAATAATTATAAAACAAAATTGATTATTATTATTGATTATTATTATATTATTATATTTCTTAGTTAATTTGCAAGATTGAAGGAAGAACCAACAAGATGCTTTTTGTAGCTCTGAATAACAGATTTATTAAATATAGTTATTATTATTATTATTATTTATTATTATGTAAATTAATTATTAAAACCATATTATTAGATCTTACAAGATTTAACAATAGAGTTTTAATAATTATTAATTTTATTATAATTCTTATTTTTTCTGTTACTATTTTTATTATTATTATTATTATGTATTATTAGTCATTATTATTATTATTATTAATTATTATTAATTCTTATTATCAGTCTTATTATCGTGGGTATTAAGTATTATTATCGTGGGTATTAAGTTAATTATTATTATTATTTTTATTATTATTAATTGAATTTTTCTTTACTCACATATGGTACACTGAATTAGGAATGTGTTTTTAATTGCTTAAATTTTTTTCTTCTCGTTAATAACAAAGTTGTATTGATTTACGGTGCCACTTTGATGACTCTCAGAATATATACTGATCTATTATCCGTAGCTAAGTAATAAATGTAGTAAATAGGTAGTAGTGATTCGTAGCAAATGATTTAATAATAACATGATAATAATATAGTTATAATAGTAGCAGTAGCAGTAGTGGTAGTGGTTGTAACAGTAGTAATAGCAATAGTTAGTAATAATAATAAAACAATAATATTAGTTGTAATGGCAGTATTATTATTATTATTATTATTATTATTATTATTATTATTATTATTATTATTATTATTATTATTATTATTATTATTATTATTATTATTATTATTATTATTATTATTATTATTATTATTATTAGTAGTAGTAGTAGTAGTAGTAGTAGTAGTAGCAGTAGTATTAGTAGTAGTAGTAGTGGTAGTAGTAGTAGTAGTAGTGGTGGTAGTAGAAGTACTAGTAGCAGTAGCCATAAATGGAAGCGTGGTATAAGAATTAAAAATTGTGAGTTATTATTACATATTGAAAATATATATTTTTTAAAAACTTTTCACCATCTCCCAGGGGGTAGAGCCCCATTCTCTGCAAATATCAATAATTTAATTCTGTCCTTTTTTTTATTGTTTCTTAGGTTTGCTTGACTCTTTTGCAATATGGAGGAGCTCAGTCCCAATCAAATAATTTCAAAAATTCAAAAACATTTGAATTTGACATTGGTACACAATTCCGAACGGAAACGAGGGGTAAGAAAAGTAGAAAAAAATATTAATATTATTATTAGAGCTTTGTAATGCAGGAAGCATAATTGATTTTATAATAATAATTATTTATATTTGTAATAAATTATTTTATTTGAAAGTGACTAATAATAATAATAATAATAATAATAATAATAATAATAATAATAATAATAATAATAATAATAATAATAATAATAATAATAATAATAATAAATTTTTATTATTATTATTCTTCCTCATTCTTCTTTCCTCCTTCTTCTTCTTCTTCTTCTTCTTCTTCTTCTTCTTCTTCTTCTTCTTCTTTTCTTCTTCTTCTTCTTATTATTATTATTATTATTATTATTATTATTATTATTATTATTATTATTATTATTATTATTATTATTATTATTATTATTATTATTATTATTATTATTATTGCTTATTGAATATTATTATTATGTATTTTTCATTATATTATTATTTTATTTCATTTTACATTTATTATTTATTACTTAATATTATTATTATTAGTTAATTATTATTTATTATTATTATTATTATTATTATATTATTATTTATCTTGTTATTGTTATTATTATTATCTACTTATTGATTATTTATTATGATACTATTAATTACACGGGGTTTTGCCGATTTGTCTACGGTATAATTAATAAGGATCTCTATTTCTATTTTAAAATTTTTTTCAGTAATTTTTAGCAATCATCAGTTATAAAATCATTCATGAATTATAATTAATGTTTTAATCATTCTACTTTTTTTTTCTTTTGGAATGTTTTTTCAATATGATTTTATAGGTACCAATTTTTCGATATTTTTTTTAGAATGTTTTGATTAATATTATTTTAAAAATAAAATTTTCAGATTTTGTGTTAAACCAACAGGTTCTTCTTTGCGATGTATTTTAATAATTCTTTCAAAGTCTAAAAAATGAAATTACTGCGAAATTCGTTTTGGATTTTAAATTTTCTAAATAAGCTTTTTGAAAAAATAAACAATACTGATCACGGAGTTATATAGTTAGAAAATATATATTTACATGTGACCTTTAAATTTGACCTTAGTATCGTTTATATTTGCCCCAAACTCCTGTGAAATTTTTGTTACGGTCTCTACTTCCTTGTGCCTACATAATATAGTAGTATATATATTATATATGATATATTATATTATTATATATATAGATATATATATTATAATTAGTATATATTATATATATATATATATATTATATATATAGTATATATATATATATATATATATATATATATATATAATAGTATACACTATACTCATTAAATAATGAAGATTAGTAAAAAAAAAATAATTCAGTCTACGGCAGTCTGAACAATAATTACCATTAATTATATACTATCTAATTATAATTTTAATATATATAATAAATATATAATAATCATAATTTAATCTAAATTTTTTTTTTTTTCTTTTTTTAATGTTTTCTTCATTTTAAAAAAAAGCCAGGCGAGCTGGAACGGATTGATTTAGGAGGAAGGGGAGTATGGGCTTTTCGAACACCCAGATGGTTGCATGCATGTAGTCAAGTACGAAGCAAGGAGGAGCAAATACAAGGTCTTAGGAACAAGTAAAAGGGACTGCGTTAGAAGTAAGATATGATAATATAGTATGATTATATATATATTTATATTATTATATATATTTATATTTATGATTATAATTAATTTTAATTTATATATACGTTATACTATAATATAATTATATAATATAATTTTTTGTATTTATATTAATTTATATAGATATATATATATATATATACTATATGATATTCTTGTGGTTTTTGATAGCGACACTGAACGCTTCGTTTAGAAAATGCGTTAAATGCTGAAATACGCTATCTGTATTGATAATTATTATTAATTATTATGTTATATAATCATGTGAATAATATAATTAATAAGGTCTGTATTTAGCATTTTTCAAAAATTATTTAACATTAAAGAAAATGCTTCTTCTGAAAGTGTAACGGCGTTTTCATAGTGTATATATATATAGTTAGTATATGAGTATTATATTATATATATAATATATATATTATGATATTATATATAGTTATAAGTATATATATATAGTATATAGTATATATTATAGTATATATAATATATAATATTATCATATATATACTTTAATATATTTATATTATATATATATAGTATATACTATTATATATATATATATATATATATATTAGTATATGATATATATAATATATAGTATACATATATATATATATATATATATATATATATATATTAAATATTTATTTTATATTTCTTAAACTTTGATTGTTCATTGAAAATTTGAAAAAAATTTTTTATTCAACTTATTGTTAAGTTGAAATCAAAATATGTAAACAGCGTCTTAAAGATTTTGACTATTCAAATTTTTTTTTATAAATTTATTATATTTTTTTATTTATTATTTATTATTTATTCCTTTTTGCATCGGTTCCAAGTACTATATTAATTCCGTGTTCAACATCTTGCCATGTATGGAGCAGCAAATCTTCATCTATTTCATCACACAGTAATGATTCTTGGTTTCAAATGTCCTACGTCAACAAGACGAGGTTTTGAACAGGGTCCATGACAAAACCGAACACAAAGAAATTCATAGCGAAATTATGCTCAGTGGTCAAGTCAATCCACCGATCTGAAATGAAAATTTTGAAGTCAGAAAGTTTTAAACGATTGATCTTCATTATTCAGATCTTGCTGGAAAGAACTGTTATATAAGGTTGCAAATCTTCTAACTAAGGATGGGCAAAAATTTCTAGTGAGCATAGGATAAATATAGGCATTCGCTATTCCTTAATTTCTTAATGGAACAAATGTGTCCGAGCAACCCTGTCGTGACACTGACACAACATTTTAAGTTTGAGACAACTTCTGACGTAATCAATTGTGAAGCTAGCCCAGATCTGGCATTTGGTTTATTTTCAATACCTGCAATTGCTTCATCAGAATGCGCGATTATTTTTAAGAGGGTTGTTGTTGCCGTCCAGACACATTAGCAAGGTATAGCTGCAAAATTCTTATTAGCAACCTGATCATATTGTGTGATTTCTTGAAAGATTTGAAACTTTTAAGATTTTATACGCAATATTTCCTGAGCTCTTTGTGAACAGTTACCTAAGGAATCTCACATCCTAAAATTACTTGCTGACCTCTTTTCAAAGTTAGGAATGTAATTTTTCTTATTTTCAAATTGGACACCGTAAATTATTAGTATTTCCTATTTAATTGTTTTGCAATTTATTGTGATAATGATTTTTATTTGAGGGTTTTGAAAGCTTATCCAAAGACCCAAGTTCTCCCACAGCCACTACTCTATTCTACTCTACTCTACTCTACTCTACTCTACTCTACTCTACTCTACTCTACTCTACTCTACTCTACTCTACTCTACTCTACTCTACTCTACTCTACTCTACTCTACTCTACTCTACTCTACTCTACTCTACTTCTCTATTTTGAATTTATTGGCCTATATTATACACATTTACATTAATTTTATTAATACATTATTTTTGTATTAATATAACCAATTAAACTCTTATATATAT
>JABUQX010044549.1:47500-51214 GCA_015478945.1 Trachelipus rathkii
AACAGAACAAACCTTAAATCATAAAACTCTTGTAATGGTGTCCCTCTGTTCTCAACCCTCCCCCCTTCAATAATATAAAGTTAGAATAAATAAAGTACCCTCCTCCCATTTCCAAAGATATTTCTCCCAAACTTGCGACGACACAGGACATCTCCTAATAGACTGCTCAACTCTGACGAACATCAGACACAGACACTCCATAATTTCACTGACTTACTCTAGGCCTGGCCTGCTATTGTGGCACAATATCTCGAGGAAGATTTATTGTCACCCAATCGCACTTTTTGCACTTTGCTTGTAGGAAATTGGTTGGAATTTAAGGAAATTACTCCCAAATTTCTGTTTCTTCTGTCATTAATTCCCACAGTGAAAAGTTGACTCATTCACTTAAAAAGAATTAACTTAAACAGTTTTTAATGTTTTTTTTCCTGTGATGAGAAAGTTATGTAACATAGTATTCTCTCTCTCTCTCTCTCTCTTCCTCTCTCTCCTCTCTCTCCCTGATAAACCTCATCTCACACACATTCCATCTCACTCTCTCTCTCTCTCTCTCTTTCTCTCTCTCTCTCTCTCTTCCTCTCTCTCATCTCTCATTCTCTCTTCTCTATAATATATATATATATATATATATATATATCTATATATATATTATATATATATATATATAATATATATATATATATATATATTATATAAAATTTGTATAGTCACGGGATCATGGAGCTCCATCTACCCATGATAATCGGGCTGGTTTACCTTTCGTGTGCCGTGCTTAATTCGACCGGACAGCGTGCCTGGACGACTGTGAGAGAGCTCTGTAACTCAAATGTAGGGGGCTATACATGTCCGGGAGGAGACTAAATACCAGTCCAGAAAAAAGAAGCCGTTGACAGGCCTAGCCAGCCGGGTGGTGGATTGCTGTGGCTCAAGACGCGCTTGTGATGCCCCGGAAACCAGGACGAATCTTTTCGGTTGTTGACAAAGCATGAAAATGGACTACGAACTCGACTACACAGGGATCAAGTTCCGTATAGGAACTATTTAATTGCTAGTACAATGGAGGGAAAAGGAGGAGGAGGGAGGTTAGTGGGATGCATGGGAGGACACTGGATGTTCTTGGTGTCTGCGAGACGAAAGGATGAAGGGTGAGGGGAGGAGGAAAATACACGATGATTACCAACTGATAACCAAAGGGGAGAGAATGAGGAAGAGAAAGTACGGGGTGGCATTGTTCTGACCCCGGAATTGGCAGACAGAGTGGAGGACATCGTCTATAATTGTCAAAGAATAAATTGCAAATTCTCTGAGGCTGAAATGGAGACGTGTGGGCATTATACAGGTCTATGCACCACACCAAGAAGACCAAGAGGAAGAAAAGAAATATTTTTTAATGAACAGTTGCAAAAATGTGTATGACGGAATGAATACTGAAGTGAAAATTGTCATGGTGGACTTGATGTGCACATAGGAAGGGAGAGAATAGGTACCGAGATAGCAGTGGAGGCGTTTGGAATAGGAGAAAGAAACGCGGAGGGGGAGAGGTTGTTGAATTTTGCGGTAAGCAATAGGTTGGCAGTGATGAATACATACTTTGCGCATGAGGGACTCGCATAAATGGACCTGGTATCAGGTGGAATAGTAAATTGTTCAGAGGTTTATACGGATAAGTCAATGATTGACCTTAAACTAATTAACAACAGGAAGGTGGTAAGAGACGTGAAAAGTATACCATCAGTGTCGCTGGATTCGGACCATTGTTTGGTGGTGGGGATATTAAATCTAAAAAACCCGTTACCAACGAAGATGGTAACGAGAGAGCGGATAGCAGTGGAGAGATTAAAGGAGGATGAAGTAAAAAGGGCTTTTGCAGAAAGAGTCCGTGATATTATACCAGAGGAAGAAGAGAATGTTGTAGATGTAGAAGGAGAATGGGAGTATTTTAAAGAAAAAATGATAACATGTGCGAGAGATACGCTGGGGGTAAAAAAAGGGTTCCAGAAAGAAAAAGACTGCGTGGTGGACAGAAGAAGTTGCACGTCCAGTAGAAGGAGAAAATAAAAAAGTTTAAGAGCAATGGATGAAAATAAGAGATCCCCTGAGACAAGATCGGAATATGTGGTAAATAGAAAAGAGGCCGAGACCATAAAAAGGAAAGCGATGGAGCAAGCGTGGGAGAGAATCGGTGAACAACTGAGACAGGATATTGGGTGGACACTAAGAAATTAATTATCATGGCAAAAAAACTACGAGGACAGGAGTCGACTGTTCCACACTCAGTAAAGGATAAGGAGGGTAAGCTGGAGTGGACCCTGATGAGACCAGTGATAGGTGGGGAGAGTACTTCTCAGAGTTATATAATCAGAAGGAAGGGAAGAGAACTCTTCCGAAGCGCAGAAGAGGAACAGCTCCGATAAACGTGGCATGAGGGTGCGATATACGAATGGAAGAGTTGAGATGGCAATGGGGAATATGATAAAAATGGGAAGAGCCCAGGATGTGATGGGTTGCCGGGGAGATAATGCGATGTGAGGAAGTCAGCGATGGATGTTGAAGATGTTTAGTGATTTCTGGAAGTGGAGAGAGTATCTGCGGAGTGGGGCAGGGCGATAGTATGCCCGGGGTTCAAAAAGGGAGATAGGGGGTGACTGTTCCAATTAAGGGGCAATATCGCAGGCTGCAGCATGGCCATGCAGTTATATGAAGGATATTGGAGAAAGGCCTCAGGACGGGAGTTGAGGCAAGCCTGAATGAACGCAGTATGGATTTCAGACGGCCCGGACAAGGATAACAGCGATCTGATATTTTTCTCTGAAGATGATGATTGAGAGAGAAGAGCTTGGAGTGGGATAAGGAAATGTATGGGGCTTTTGTGGATTTAGAGAGGGCATTTGCAGTGTACCTAGGGTAAACTTTGGGAGACAACTCGAGGATCGCTACTATCAGAGAGAACCCCAAGTTTATTAGAGTGATAAGGGGACTTTACACAGTAAATGAAAGTGCCGTTAGGACAGCGTATGGGATAGGACAGTAGTTTGGAGTGAAGACAGGTGTTAGACAGGAAGGAATGTTGTCACGTTGTTGCTCATCCCCTGTAATAGGACAAGTGTATGCGGAGAGATTGGGGTGGAGGAAGAGGAGATTGTTGTAATGGTATATGCGGACGATTTTGCTCTAGTTGCAAGAGACAGGGAGACTTAACAGAGAGTACTGATTAGATGGGATGGGGGGGAGCTGCAGAGTCGGCAGGGGATTGAGGATGAATTTCGAGGACAAGATTGAATAATGGCAGCACGCTAGGGAGGAGAGAAAACTTAACATAGAGATCGTGGGGAAAGAATAAAAAAAGGAAATTTGGAAAAAAAAAGAAAAAAAACTTTTTTTAAAGTATTGGGAGTTACGGTAAAACAGCAGTGGAATAAAACATACATTATTTAAAATGCACATAATGAAACTACTCTAGAGGATTGGTCAGTTGTATCCCTTGCTAGAAAACAGTATGTGCGAGACAGGTTTATAAAGCTTATATACCAACGATTCTGAGACCGGTATACTTTTGTTCTGGATCGGAGTCATGGACACTTACAACTAGAACAAGGAGTAAGATCGTGGCGGCGGAGAAGAGGGTGTTGAGGTTGATAGTAGAAAGGTGACCAGCAAGAGAGAGAAGAAGGATAAGTGAGATAGAGAGGAGTTTTGGGGTCAAGGCGGTGGAGG
>JABUQX010044550.1:0-27500 GCA_015478945.1 Trachelipus rathkii
TCATATATTATATAAATTCTATACTCTACATAAAAAATTATATATTAATATAATATATTAATATATATTATATATTATATATATATTCAATTTCTTATTGATATAGATTCTCAATGATATATAATACTCTCATTAATACCTATATAAATATACTACAGAGATAATGTAGGATATTATATGGATAGGAATAAGTTATAAGTTAGGATGGTACTGTTATATATACTATAATAGTGATTTTTATATATATCATTTTATGATTAATTATATATATATATATATTATTATATATATATATATATTATAAATACATCGGTAGTTGTTAGGGTGTGTATTAGTAATATATAATATATATAATTAATAACGTTTAAATAATATATATATATAAGCTGATTAGTACCCCTACTAATTATATATATATGGAAATAGAAATAACAAATATGACTAATTTTATTGAATATATATAATATTTGAGTCTTTATATATGTTATCGTAATAAATAAGAGATGCTTATATATATATAATTTATAATATAAATAAGGGATGATAATATTTAAGCTTTTAATCCTTCTGATATGTTATACCTCGAATCGTTTCGAGTCATCTCATGATCATCTCAGGAAGGCTGAAAGAGCACATATAATAATATTACAAAAAAGCTTAATAGATGAAAATAAATGACATATGGGTTAAAAAGTGGTGGCAAGTACAATAGTAAACAATGTAGGAGTTTTTACCTCGGAGTCTATTCAGGTGGTGCTATTCTATTCATTTTGTGATTTAACATTTCCGTTTACTCTCATTTGCGATTGTAATTTAATCTTAATTTTAATCTTAGTTTACATTTTCCACTCACTCACATCTGTGTCAATTGGATGGTCCCTTTATATATATGGTGGTACAATATAATTAACACCTTTATAAATATGTCTTTGGCAATTTTAATTTCTAATGTCAATCTTCTTATTCAAATTATTTAACTTTTTTTTTGTAATATTTTATAAAGATTGATATCTATGTGTCCTTGAAGCCTCCTGAGGATGAGTCATGAGTACTCGAAACGTTGAGGATAACTTATAAATCTTATGGCTCTTATTCTGTTCTTAAGGCTCTTATTCCGTTTTTAGTCATCCTATTTATAAAGTCGTATGTGAATTAATTAAGGTTTCCCAAACATATCATAAACCATATTAAAGCTTTACTTCTATTCATACGAGAATTTCTCATTGCTATACAAGTCTCAACTCAGAATGATATTATATTATTTTTTTTCTGAACTATATTCCGCAAAAAATGAAAATTACAAGCGCATTATTATTAGAAACGGAGAACTATAAGTATAGGATATGAAAGTCGTTTTACTTAATATGCCAAACCTATAATTAGTTCCCATCGTTCAATGAGTTTAAACTCTACGCCGCTCAACCGTAATACATCTACAACTAGTTTCGTGAGTCTTAAATAGGGTATGACCTCGGGATCTGCGAAACTCTTATTAATGAACTTAAACATGTACACAATCTTCCTCTGTATAATCTAAATTATAAGAATTAGTGTGTCAATACAAACAAATCTTCTGAAATAGCGTATCATGGATTCGTTCGATCATGTGCGTTTTACTTTAAAGTTTTATTTCAAATTCCTTAAAATGTATAAAATTCCATAATTTATTCAAATTGAAAAAATTTATAATTTCTCAAGATTAATAAAATTCCTTAATTCCTTCAAATCTATTAATATAAGCAATAGATTCTTTCAAATTTAGAAAAAAACGTAACTCTCCCTCTCTAGGTTGTACGCATTTTAATGCTCCCGACCTTACTAAACTTAACTTTTACAATTTCTTCCCTTTTTGAAAAACTTCACCTATCCTTATCTAATTATGACATCAGAGGTAATCGTCCGACTTCACTGCGAACCTAAAATCCTTAGCCCACAAATACTAACCACAATTTTAAATCCCTGATAGGCCTAACTCTTCTCCTTCCTTCTTTTCCACAAAAGCTACTTTTAGCTGAATCTTCTCCGAATGCCCCACGCATTTACTATCTGCTTCCTCGATGAAAAGCAAAGGAGTTTGTGATCATGGAGCAGTCTGATTACACCAATAGATGAACGTCCCTCCTCATCAGACAACTCTAAATTTTAAATAAACTATATCACTGATAAATTATCCTCCCATTACAATTCCAATAGGATATAGTGACAGCAACTTAACTAAATTCTTTATCGCTCACTAAAAAACAACATTTCCTACCTTATACTCACAACTCTATGTTTTCCGGATCTACCCCTGGCATAAATGTATGGAAACCCAGGACCCATAAAGCTTGCCCCTTCCTACGCCTACCTTTCAGCTATTAATAACCCCTCCTATATATTTCTAAGTTTTCTCATCCCTATTCCAACCTTTAACCACTAACTATTACACTCTCTCTGACTCTTTCACTTTCTCCAAATACATCCAATCCCTCCATTTCCCTTTTTGTAAGCACATCTAAAACTCTGTTAAAAAGTATAATACAAACATCTTTTATTCTTACGCATGATGCTATTTTCAAAAACCTTCCAACATATCTCCAACTCAGCATAACAATATCCCGGCTCCTCAACCTAACCCCGTCCTCAAAATTTTTTTGTCAAGCAAATTCCTCTCAAATCTTTGCTACCTTAGAATAGCTTAGTTATTGGGCAATGATCATACATCAACAAACAGATGGAGCCCATGGGCTCCCTCTGGCCCCTTTTGCCAACTGCTTTCCTTGTTAGCCGATGAGACTAATTGGCTCAATGATCTGACTCACTGAAGTTCAAGCTCTGTTTAAGAATGATGATTACATTAAGCAAAGACTTGGTGTTTTCTTAACTCTTTTTGTAATTAACCTTGTCAATTCGAAACCTTTGTCTTCGTGACTATACATATATTAACACAATAAACACCCCTATCAATTCAATTTTACCCGCCAGGACTCGGACAACCATAACACCCTCCTTCCTTGATAGATACTAATCACCACAATCCAATGGATTCACACTCCGTTTATCGGAAACCTATCCATCCCCTCTTCTCCTCGGTATTAATTTTTAAGTCATCCCCTTCAAATTCCTCTTAACTCCATCACACACACACATGAGCCTACCAAATTTGCTCAACCTGGCAAAACTTCCACTCTGAAATGGTCCACCTTAAAACTCTCTTCACTTTTAACTTCTTTCCCACCCAAACTGTTGAGTTTTTATCCCATTCACAATATACCTTCCATGATAATTTCCAAAAAATTCGCTCTACAGCACAAAACTTTTCAGTTTACTTAAAGATCCTCTACATTGGCCATTTTTCTGTTTCCAGTGCATATTATTCTTTGACGTACGCTTAATTCTCCTTAATACCTTCTTCCCTCAACTTCACCCCACCTCATTGCTACTAAAGTTCCGCCCTTTTCGCCATTAGTGCTCTTTTCTTTCCGCATCAAATATGTCTCTATTTTTGTTGGAATCTTCAGTATGTCTAATATTTTAATATGTGCAGATTGCAACTGCTAATAATAGGCTTCATATCACAGCCTTTTCAACTACAGCTGGAGGGAATACATAAAATATTGGCAACATTCATTTGCAGCCAACCTTCCATACTTACCCCGAACATCCCAATCCGCTCCCAGTCGTGGACTACCACTACGATTCTGGTACTCGCCATCCGCTATCACTGTTTTACATTTGTATGCGTTCATACTACTTTTGATACTCGACGCGTAAGACCTTGGCATCGATTGCCATAAACAATTAATCCCCCCATTGAACTCCTCCCACTCCTCTACCCTAAGTATTACTCTTAAACCCTTCAATGCCCATCTACTAACCTGATAATTCAAACATTCATAATCTTTTTTCCAGGCATTTTTTTGTTTAAGCATGTATATCATTTAAAAAATGTTTGGCACAATAATCTATAATATTTTTATTTTTTTTTTATTATTTATTTTATACCGCTATTATTTCTCTATCTATTAGTCCGTTGTTTTTTTTCTTATAGTAGCTTATACTACTGGACTGTCTGAAATCTGGTGTGGGTGGGATTCGTTCTGCAATATAGACTAATAGTGTTGGTTGTTGTCGTTGCCCTATGATTATATGGGTGTGGGGTGTTTGTTCTAATCTCCTCGGATTCTACTTAGCGATGTGGCTATTTATTCATTTGGATTTAAATTTCCGTTTAATTCTCATTTGCGATTGTTGATATTTAATAACTTCAATTTAATCTTAGTTTATATCTTTCCCTCACTTATATCTGTATGCATTGTGGTCTTTATATATATGTGTAACATTTTCCCTTTATATGTACTGCATTAGCATTTTTTAATTTCATGTCACTTTATTTTTCTCATTTAACTTTTTTTGGTAATATTTGTATAGCGTGTGTTCTTTCGCCTCCTGAGGGTATGATCATGAGTGAAATCTCGAAACGTTGAGAGATAACTTATAGACCTTATGGCTCTATTACAGTTTTTTAGATAATATCCTATTTATATTGAAATAAGGTTTTCCCAAAAACAAACCAATTATCTATATAATACGAAGAGAATACGATGACTTACTCTTGGATCTTCGCAAAAATGAAACATTACACCAAGCGCATATGACAACTATAAAAACATGATATTCCGTTTCACTTACGGATATGCAAAACCCTATAATTATATTCCAATCGTTCATGAGTTTAACTAAAAAGATTGAGGTCGTGTTCACTCTACAACAGTCACTTCTATAGATCCTGGACTGCGAAACTACTTATTATGTCACAATTTTTAACAATTTCCTCCGTAAATTTAAACGTTATGATATTGTCATAACAAACAAATCATATCTGAAAAAGCGTATCATGGATCGATTATATGTGTATATTAAAGTTATTTAACTTCAATTCTCCTCTATCTTATTCTGATCCGAATTGATTAGAGATGGTTCTTCTTGAACAAATTAGAGATTATTTCAACTTTAAAATGTAACCTAATACAATTATCTTTTAATATAGAATAGAGTCTTTCCTCTATTGAAACGTCTTCTTTTTCTCAGGTTTTAGATTTTTAAGCTCCCGACTTTAACTTAACTTTTTACAATTTCTTCTCCTTTTTTGAAAAAACTTCACTCTATCCTTATCTAATTATGGACATAAGAGGTATCGTCCGACTTCACTGCGAACGCTAAAATCTTTAGCCCACAAATACTAATTCGAACAAAAATATATTAAACCGCCCTAAATCTTTCCTCCCTTTTTTCACAAAAGCAACTTATTTGCCCTGAAATCTCTCGAATGACCAATCATTACTATTCTGTCCTGATAAAGGCAAAGTGAGTTGTGATCATAGAGAAAAGTACTGAATTATCAACAATAGGATGAACTCCCTCTCCTCGCACCGTCAAGATTATAAAAAACTATAAACTGATAATATACTCCCCATATCATCCAAATAGAAGACAAAATTAATACTTTTTACGCTCGCACTTAAAAAACAAATTTGAACAAGTTTTTACTACTCACAAGTCTATGTTTCCGGATCTATCCTCTGGCATAATGTATAGGAAAACCAAGACGACCATAAGCCTTGCCTTCCCTACGCCTATCCTTTTAAGCTATTAATTACATCCTCCTATAAATATTTTAGTTTCTCATACCCTAATTCACCCTTACACTATACATCTTACACTCTCTTCATGACTTCTTTCACTCCTCTTCTCCAATACATCCAATCCCTCCTTTTCCTGACTGTTATATCACCAGCTTTGATATTTCAAATCTTTTCACTAGACAATCACCTCTAGAATCAACATTATTCAATCACATAACCCATAATTTATCGGCTTCCTAACCTAATCTCCCATTTTTCAACAAACTTTAAACTTGCTATAACTATAGCTTTTCATTTCTGATCATACTATCACAAACGATGGACTGCATATGGGCTCCCTTAGCCATACCTTTGCCAACTGCTTCCTTTGTTACCATGAGACTAATTGGCTCAATGATTGCCCCAATGAATTCAAGCCCCTTGTATATCAATGAGATACTTGATCTGATTGTTTTCTATAATTTTTTCGTAAATAAAAACTCCGTTCTTCTTATGTCCCGACCTTTTTTTCTACTATATTTACACAATAAATTTTTTTTTTTTTAATTAATTGGCATAATCTAATTTCAATTTACCAGCCAGAGATGTAAACAATACACCTCGCCCTTCTTGATGTTCCTAATCCACCACAATCCCAATGGATTCAACACCCCTCCGTTTATTCGGAAACTCTCTCTACCACTATCTATACTCGATATTAAATTTCTTAAGCTCATCCCTATATCAAAGTCTCCTCAACGCATCCCATCTCCTTCAAGAGCTATACTATAATCTGCTCCTCATGCGCACAAACTATCACTAGGAAATGGTCCACCTTAAAACTCTAAACTCTTTTCACTTCTAAACTCTTCCCAACCAACCTATTGATTCCTTTCATTCACGACTTCCTCATAGACATATTCAAAACCAAAAATTACCCTCCAAGCGATTAAAACAAAACTATTCAAGTATTACTTTAAAGATCCTTACATTGGCCATCCCACCTCATTAATCTTTGACACGTACGCCAAACTCCATTAATACCCATTCTTCCTCAACTTCACCACCCCACCTCAATTGCTACTACTGGAATTAATTCCTTTCTCATTAAGCTCTTTCTTTCCCCAGTAAAAAATAAATGCTCCTATAGTTGTTCTGAAAATCCTCAGTTGTCTACATATTTAAATGTGCAGATTGCAATACCTGCTATATAGGCCAAACCAGCCTTCAACTACAGCTGAGAATACATAAACATATAGGCACATCACTTCGCACCAACCTCCCAATACTTACCCCCGAACACTCCCAAATCCGTTCCCACACACACGATTCTGGTCACCCCCTCCGCTTCTTTGATTTTAACATTTTGCATTCATCTACTTCTGATACTGACCGTAAGATTTTGGAATCCCTTTACATTAAACACTTAAAATCTATTAAGATTGAGAAACTATGTAATAATTGATAGAGAGGAAGCATCATTTCTTTGAAAAAAAAAAGCATGATATGACTTGTATTTAGAGATAAGAGAGATATAAAAGGTCGTCCTAATACTAACTTCCCCGTATTTGCTGATTGTTGCTTGTTTATTTTATTTTATACTGCAAAGAGTGATAATGACAAAGACATTAGAGTCGTTTCGATACCCTCATAGCATAAGGGATGCCCTGCTAAACATTTCACCAAACCAACTAATATTTCTTGTTGTCGTTGCCCCTATGATTTTATTCTTAATTCATTTTTTCTATCCGGATCTATTAGGTATACTAATTTATTTATTTTGTGCTTTGTATATTCCGTATACTATCATTTGCGATTGTAATTTAATCATATTTATAAATAATGAGTTAAATTACATTCAATTTGACTAGTACATAGGGTCAATAGGTTTATATATAAAATGTGTAACATTATTTCATTGTTTTCCGCGCTTATTCATTTCTGTAATACATAATACATACAATACATTTTTTTGTAATATTATGTATACATGTGTTTCATATCAGCCTCCTGAGGTATGAGTCAAGGATCGACCCGAAACGAATGCCAAGTAGTGATTTATTAAACTTATTGGTCTTATCATTCCGTTTTTTTAGTCATTCTCTAATTTATATTGAAGAATATAGGGTTTCCGCAAAACAAACCAATATCTAATTAGCTATATATATATAATATATATATCTATAATACTTATTATATAATTATATATATATATATATATATACTATACTATACAATTAATTATAATATAATATACTAATATAATATATATATAGTATATTATATATATATATATAATATTATATATAATATATATTATATATATATATATATTATTATATAGGTACGTTGCCGCTTACCCTAATGCACTGACAACTGTGATGGATAATATCTTCTTTTAATATTTTTAAAGAATTATGAAATTAATTTTTATTCATTTTTTCTACGTAAAATAACATAGCTTTGCTAAGATGTAATTGACGCAAAAACTTAATGTCTCACGCGTAATATATGCAGACTACATTTTACTCGGTACAACATGACGCAAAAAATTTTTTTTGTTGAATTAAATTTTTAAATTGGGAAACTTCGGCTTACAGATTTCCCCAGTTTGATTTATTATTTATCTAGATTTTATACACAGAAAATCGCACTCGCTTCAACATTACCCTCAGATTGACGCATACTGTCACAACCACACATACCTTGACTCCTTTCTCTTAGCAAATCATTAAGAATTTTTAACCATTAGAAATAATCTACGTCTATCGTTAAAGACCTCACAAACAACCTACCATAGCTCAGTACAACATGTCCTCATCAAAACTGCACTTCCTCTTACCCCTCTCATCATCCTTTCCACACGCAGTATACATATTCACATCCACAGACCACACCCCTAGCTCATTATATCATATCCAGTTTTCATCGCAAATATTTTTATACAATTCAGCGATCCAATCCTATTTAATTTTGTCTATAATAATCCATCCTGGTGGTCGCGCCGGTGCTCTCTTTTCGCCAACTATTTGTTCCTCTGAATTGCCATGTACCCGGTACGGGATTCAATGAATTTGGCACAGGAAAAGATTTGAAGGTCATTAGGCCGGAGATAACTCATTCTCCGAGGCAAGCATTTAGATATCCCTAGACAGCAAGGATAAGTGGTTAGTGGGCAGCGCTCAACTCATACGTACCACCTCCTGGACGGTCTGTCGTCAGTCTTTAGTCGCTACTACGACATGCAAAAGAAAAGAGATGTGGGGAATTTTTCTCACCACACAGAGGATTAATGGATGCGCATCTGATATACATTATGCGTATATAGAGTGATGTGGGAGTAAAAGGTGGATGTCTGTATCGATGGTTGTCTGGAGGATGAGTGGTGGGTAGTTGAACGGCAGATAGAGAGGGCGAACCATTAGGGCACTGAAATCAGGAGCTATTATGACATGGCACAAGAACCACAATGCTAGCCTGATGACGAAGCCTGACCTGCATACTACTCTCTCTCTCTCTCTCTCTGCTTTCTCTCTCCTGCCTTCTCCTTCTTCTCATCTCTCCTCTCTATATATATATATAATACTATATTAATATATATGTATATATATTATATATATATATATATATATATAATATATATATATATATATATATCTATATATATATATATATATATATATATATATATATATATATTAATATATATTTGTTTTATATATGTGCTCTTTTATATTATGTCTAATATATATATAATATATATATATTATATATTAATTATTTATATATAATTATTTATTATATAATATATATATATAATAGTATATATATATAAGTATATATATATAATATATATATATATATATATATATATATTATATATATTATATATATATATATTTATATATATATATATATAATATATATATTTAATATTATATATTATATATATATATATATATATATATATTATATATATAGTATTGATTATATGAAAAGAAAATAATTTCTTATTCATATTATCTAAAAATTAATCAAACACTAGAAAAAATTAATAATTAAATATTTTAGATATCCACAACATCAGCATTAGTAATTGCAGATGCGATGCGATGCAGATGCAGTGTTATGGCGGATGCGGATCGGATGCAGAGCAGATGCAGATGCTGATGTGGAAGTCACATTCATTAATAAATTATATATATATATATATATATATATATATATATATAGTATATTATCTATCTACTATATATAATTATTATTTATATATATCATATATATAGCTTTTAAATGATAGTATATATTATACTATATATTATTTATGTAATGCTCTTAATTAAATATATTACTAGTGAAATATTATATAAATAGAAGAAAATTAATCTCTTTTAAGAACGAACACAATTAATATCAAGACATTTATCAAG
Organism: Trachelipus rathkii; assembly: GCA_015478945.1. Taxonomy (NCBI): domain Eukaryota; kingdom Metazoa; phylum Arthropoda; class Malacostraca; order Isopoda; family Trachelipodidae; genus Trachelipus; species Trachelipus rathkii. Next base: position 10,034 of record JABUQX010044550.1, read on the forward strand.
AAATTTTGAGGAATATTAGCAGAATATTTCGACCAAACTTGGTCCTCTTTCAGCTGCTATGTTATAAACTAAATTAAATATAAGAAAAAACATAAAATAACTTTTTTTTTTTACAGTTGTCACCACCACTCACGGGCAGACCCTATTCAGGGAGGAGGTGTTGGACGCTAAAATTTCATCGCTAGCGGAATTACGCATGGATGATAAATTGCTACCAGCTTTAAATGTGAGAGATCTAAAAATTCAGCAGGAAAACACAGAAGATGAAGAGAAAATTCCACAGACAGAGGTGGCAGGAAAGAAGAAAGCACCGCTAGCAAACTAGCTGCGAGTTTACAATATTACAGAAAATCGTTTGCGCACCACGCACACCCTTGTGCTACGAGGGAGTTGTAAAGGTGGTGGTAAGCAAGTGGGTAAGTTCTCGAACACCTGCCGCTGCGGTACCTATAGAAAAGAGATAAAGTCCAACATCGTGCGGCAAAGATAGAGAGGTTCAAGTGAGCTGGAAAAGTACAGAACAGTTTATAAGAAAGCTTTGACTTTTTAACTCGACTGTCCAAAGTCATAGGCCGAGAGATGAAACTCCGAGCCCCCCCAGATATGCGAACAGTACTCCATACAGGGCGGATGAGACCCCTTGTATAGGTGAGTAACTGAGAGGAGGAAAAAAAATCTCGCAGTCAAACAGAACTCCGCAGTTGTGTGTGGCCCTACGCAACCGTTTGTGATGTGAGTGTGTTCCAAAGAATTTATTTTCTCGTTTATGTTAAGGCAAGGATGTTTATATTGTCCAACAGGAGACGACGAGAAGAGACGTGGCCGAAAGGAGGGGATGCGTTAGAGGTGTTTTAATAGAGGGATATTATCAGAAGTTGAGTTTTTAAGATTAATTCTACAAGGTTGAGACGACCCAATCGGACATTCTAATTTTCAGACTCGAAGATCCCGGAAATAAGTGGAATTCGGAATGATTAAGACGAGAGCAATTCTGAAGTAAAAGAGGGAGCAGAATTGAAATGGAGTTGAAGAGTGAAGGGTCGAGTCGATCGGGCTTTATGAGTGGATAAGTTAGATGTGCAGGTGGAAGATCATTAATGAAAAGTTAAGAATAAAGTAGGAGATGAGGCGAAACCCACTATAGACAGGAAAAGAAGAAGAAGTCGCTCCATCACCACAGCAACTGAAAGAAAGCTAGACATAAGTAGCAAGAGATAGGAGAAAACCAAGGAGGGGAAGCTTGGGGTTTAAATTATCACGAAAAGTTTGGTTTTATTTTTTGAAAAAAGGTGAGGAGTTAAGAATTTTGTGTTGTTAGTGATGGGATCTATTTGTGAATCACTTCTTTGCATATTAATAATTAGTGGAATTGTTTATGCTGTGGACTTCTATGACTAGACTTCTCTTTGAGGAGAAATAATAACGAATAGTTGGTTTTTTTATTTATTTCACATATTCTTATATACGTGTAATTTGCGGATCGTGACTCTCTATCCTTGTTTATATATTATTTCTTCGGCATTATTTTGCGGTGGTGAAATAATAGTGTTTTTTATAATGTTTTCATATAAGCTGAAATTAATATGGTGCTCGCAACCTTTTGCGTGAAAGAAAGAACGCGCTATTTTAGGGCGGAAGTGCTTAATTATAAAGAGTTGCAATTCGTGAGATTTGCTTTATGAGCGCTCGAATCCACGTGCGTTCGGTATATACACCATGCAGAGGATGAGGCCAGGTGCTTTAATCTTTAAAAGCGAGCGGCTCCGCAATTGACGGCCTCTTGACTCGATACATCTCTAGACGGAGGCTATTGCAAAACAGGACGAAGGCATGAACTGCGGGGAGCAGGTGTTGAAGACGTAGAAGTGGGAGCGAGAGCGCGTGAAAGAGAACGAGTGAGAGGGCGAGGAATACGAGAGGGAGTGGAACATCAGCAGTACTACTTGTGGAAGGCAGGGCAGGAGTTGGAGGAGTGGGAAGAAGACAGGCAGAGGGAGAGGATGAGGAAGGAAAAGAAGAGGATGCCGAGGTAGAGGTTATGGAGATGATGGAGGGTGGAGAACAGAAGGGAGATGGGGAGGCGAGAGAGAGTCAAGAAAGGAGAGTGAAAGTTGTGGAGAATCTGGCACAGGATAAGGAGGTGGGATGTCCAGGGGAATTGGAATTGGTTTCGCAAACAAGTCCGACTCTTGGACGTCAGGAGGATTCGCCTCAAAATAAGCAGGTTTGAGACGATCAATCGATATAACCTCGGTACGAGTGGGACGCTGTATTTTGAAGAATTTCTCCTTACGAAGTATAACCGGGAAAGACCCGTCGTACTTTGGTTGGAGAGGAGAACGATGTGAGTCATGTCTCACTAAAACATGGATACAGGAAGAAAGATCTTTCGGAATGTAAGAGTGTACCTTTTGTTGTCGGGTCGGGGTTGGTCTCCAGGATTGGGCACAAGTGTTTCAAGCGAGGTGAGGTAGAGGTGGGATCTGCAGTAGTGGTTGAGGGAAATAGTGGTGAGACAAAAGGAGGCTCGCCAGCAGGCAAAGGGTAGAGACATAAACGAGTTTGGCGGCTCAACACTGAGGTTCCTTGCCTTAACGTGCGTTTGCGTATGATACTAGGGATGCTTTAGTTCAGTGTTCTGGTTTGTGCATGTGGGCATGAGTGAGACTTTAAGCTGCGGTGAGAACCTCTACAAATCGTTTCGAAATAGGTATTGGGTGCGTAGAGTGATGTTCTCAGAAACAAAGCAAGCGCATCTAAATTCTTTCAGAGGAAGGGATTCGAAACGCACCATTGATCCTTCGTAAAACCAAAGAAGGAATACCAAACAGAGAAGATCAATGGAAACAAGAAGAGCTTTAGCATAGGATTGGACACAGTAGCAACAGAGAGTGGGTAGGCTTCGGTCCAACGAGTGAACCGATCATACAGGTAGAGAAGATATATCGCAAATGCCAGTGAGCAAGGGTGGAAATAGGTCAACATGTTGACTGTGAACTCTCTCTCTCTCTAAAGTTAACCGGGGGCAAGAAGGTGCCTAAGGAAGCTTTAGTGTGTCTTTCCTTTGAGCGTTGACAAGCCATGCAGGCGCGACCCCAAATTCGCTACGTCAAAGCGTTCACCGTTTAGGCCACACGTGAAATATAGAGCTGTTACGGTTGTGTCGTGAGGTACGACGCAGGAGTGTGAAAACGAATGGAGAATGCAAGAAGACTGCTTTCGAAGAGAATTCTGGAATCGAGAAAGGGGGAGGTGGCCTGTTGAGAATGTGCGATCAAGAGTCTTCTTTCTCTATGCCGGAAGAGTTGAGGGCCACTGCGCTGTGTAGAGAAGAGTCCTGTTGAAGAACAATATTGGCACGTAGCCATGGCTGCGTAATCAATGTCAGAAATGGGAGAAAGACCATTAATTTCAATCCGAGAAAGAGCGTCAGCGGTGAAATTATCCACTCCAGAGATGTGACGAGGATCTGTTGTGAATTGTGAAATGAATTCGAGATGGCGAGCTTCACGAGGGGAATGCCTTTCGTGGCGTGAAGCCATAGCGAAGGTAATTGGCTTGTGATCGGTCAGGATATGAAACTCCCGACCTTCCAAGAAGTATCTGAAGTGGCGGAGAGCCAGATAAATGGCAAGCAACTCTCGGCCGAAAGCACTATACCTTGTTTCAGCGGGTTGCAGCTTGCGCGAAAAGAAAGCAAGTGGGCACCAAACACCCTTTTGAAATTGCTGGAGCACCGCGCCGCTAGCAAAGTCGGAGGCATCAACCTGTACTCTCGTTGGAGCAGATTCGAGAGGGTGGACAAGAAGGGTGGCGGAAGCGATGGCTTCTTTGGAAGACTCAAAAGCAGACTGTGCTTCTGGAGACCAGTCAACTTTTGTGGTGCAGCCTCGCTGTTTCGGGCGAATGAGTGCTGTAAGTGGGCCTAAAAGGGCGGCCGCCGATTTAAAAAAAAACGATGGTAAAAGTTAATCATCCTCAGATATTGTATAAGTTGTTTTTGGTTCTAAGGAAGAGGAAAAGCGCGAATGTCCACACGATCTACAAGAGGGCAAATACCCTCCAGCAGAGACTGGTATGCCAGGAAGGTAAGAGAAGACGCACCAAATACGCACTTGGTAGGATTGAGAACGTATTTCAGCGTCGTTTAACCTTACCAAGACTGGCGTAGTGTTTTGGCTCGTTCTCAGGAGTAGGAGGAAGGACAAGAAGATGCATCTAGTACGCTAGCAACTGGAAGGCCAGGAGGAAGTGAATCAATGAGCGTTTAAACGTTGAAAGCCCATCTCAAGGCGATAAGGCAATTTTTTTGTAACTCGAAGATGCCAAACTGCGGTGATGACAGTGTTTGGGGATATTGAGGGGTACAGGTATCTGATGGTAGCCAAATTAGGTCAAAGATGAAAATGGTGGGTTTGGCCTGGTGGGAGGTGAAAGATTGGATGTGTGGGACGGATAGAATCTGGGATCGTGGCAAGAATTCAGAGCCTAAAATCCGACAGGGTTCAGTCTCCCGTTGTGCCTTTTATAGGGAACAATGTGTAGGCGGAGATGGGCAACACTCTTGAGGGGCGCACAATACAAGCCTGTAACATGTGCTCAACTGGGCTTGGCGGCCTTAAGTTATCATAGGTGGAAGAACGAGAAGCCGAGCAAGGTCAGAGGGCCACTGTCTCTATAATGAATGCTCACAGAATGCTTATGGCTTGTCGAGAGCAAGGATGTAATAAAAAGTGAATTCCTCTGCAGGAGGGTAAGTTAGGGAGAGACAACTGAAGAAGTTGAAGGAGCAATAGAAGAACCCTTTAAGAGCAGAAGCATAATAGCACCCGGAGTAGATAAGAGATGTATCGCGTCAATAAGACGTCATTACGAAGGTTACTAACAGGGTTGAGTGGGACAAAAATCTGGCTACAAGGATTGGCTGTGTCCTCGGCGAGAGAAAAACCACGTGGCGTCGGGAGAAGATGCAACGTGCAAAAACTTCTCGACCCGGAATGGAGAGCCATTTGCGGCGAAAGTTGAAGACCAGAAAGTGGGGATATCGGAAGTCCTGGAGAGTTTCTGGGGTACAAGTGGGAAAGCGCGCACGGATGACCAAAAGCAGCTTTAGTGGAGTAATTCATAGATAACCGAAGAAAATCCTGCGCAGTACGAGTAGGAAAGAAGAGGAAAGATCCCGTACTTCTACGTGGTTGGATGTCGAGTTTCCTGATAGAGAGGGAGGAAGGTCACTTTCTCGCATCCATACCGAAAGTATGGTGATAATACCAGTACTCTGAGGATACTGTCGCTGGCTTGAGGAGGCAGAAGGAGAACGAGGACCACGTGAAGGATGGGAATGGGAATGGGTGCGATCACGAGAGCGAAAATTGTCGTTATTCCTAGCCATGGTAAGTGAGAGAAGGGCAGATTTTATCTCGGACATGCCCGTTTTTAGAGCCGAAAGATGGGCATCGGTAGATGCAGAAGGAGGAGGATGTACTGCGAAAGCGTGAGAGTAGGTAGGGTGGGGTGGGATAGAATAAGGCGGCTGAGCAGGAAAAGTGGCTGAAAGCGGTTGAGGAACAAGTGGGGGAGGAATAGCAGCGGGGGCGGTGGTAGAGTATTGGGGAACATGTTGGGGTTGAGGCATAGACGGTTGAGGTGGAGCAGGAGTAGAAGAGGTAGGAGGTATGGAGGAAACAGCATATGCGTAGGGAACCGAATTGTCCGGCGGAGGGCGCAAAACTCTGTCGGCCGTTTCGGCAAACTCGGTGAGGGAAAATGCGAGGTTCAATGATTGTAAGACACTGTGATGCTTGGCAGGCAGCTTCTGAAGGAAGAGGGTGCGAAGTATTTTCTCTTCCCATGGAGATGGAGCACCACCCAACAAACCGAGCATCTGCACCATCAATTTTGAGGGTTTCTGGTCTCCCAATGCCAGGCCTCGTAGCAGTGTCTCCATTTGCTCCTCACCGGTTGGAGCCAAGCTTGCGATAATTAATTCTTTGAGGTCCGCATATGGAGCATCAGAGGTTCTCGTTGCCGCTAAACCATCCCTGATTTTAAGGAGACAAGACTCGGGGAGAGCATTCACAACCCTTGAATATCTCTCCTTCTCATCCTCAATGGAAAGAAGAACGGATTCAGAGAGCTCAAACCAGAGCTCCGGCAATTCTTGACGAAAATTGTTGAAGAATTAAACGTCCGGGAGGTGGGAGACATAATGAAAGACGTAGAAGTAGGCAGAGCGAATCCTTTTGCATAAACAATTCCACTAATTATAATATACAAAGACATGATTCACAAATAGATCCCATCATTGTCTAGATTGTTCGCTTCTCCTATATAGCAACTTTCGCAACCTTTACATTGGAATAGTATATATAGTCCAGGATTTGAGAATTTCGTAATGGAATAGTTTTTGTTCTAGTGTTAATTGCTTTAAATTGTTAGTAAAGTTTAGATTTCTTGTAGTTTAAGTATCAGGAGATATTATATTTTTTATTAGTTGTGTATTTAAATTAGGAAATGGTAAAATGTTTTTAAAATTATTAATGATTTGTTCCAAATTTAATGCATATGCGCATAAATTTAATGTAAATAAACAGTGAATTAAAAATCATTTTTAAAATTTTTTTTGTTTTGTGTCGCCTCATGGGAATTAAATTATCAATACGTATATTCACTGCGTGTATCTGCAGAAGATTATCACTATATACTATATATATATATTATAATATATATATATAATATATAATATATATATATATATATATATATATATATAATATAATATATATATTAATATATATATTATATATATATATATATATATAACTACTATATACTAAATTTTATTAACTTACCATAAAAGTAAAATTGTCTTTCGCATAAAAGGAGTTGGAAGGTAAAATTTGTAAGATCTCGCAACCAACGGAAAGAAATTGAATGTCTGTCTCTCTCTCTCGTCTATATATATACTATATATATAATCATGAATATATAATATATATATAATATATTTATATTATATATACTATATATATATTATATATATATATATATATTATATTATATATTTATATATATATATATAATTAAATCTGTGTCTGACCTAACGGTTCCTAACCACACTTTATCCTAACCAAGACTTAATAGCCCCCAGTAGGACCTAACCTAAATGGATCTGTAGCCCCAGTAGGACTAACCAAATGATCTTGTAGCCCCAGCTTAGGACCTAACCTAATGATTTTTGTTGCCCCCAATAGTAGACCTAACCTTCATGGATTTTGTTAGGTCAGACTTACGTCCCTATCTCTAATTAATTATATTATATTTTAATATACCATGTGAGATAAATTATATATATATATACTATATTAATATAATATATATATATATATATATATATATATAATAATATATATATAATATATATATATATATATATATATATATATATATATATATAATCTTAAACTTTTATTAAAATAGTCAATAGTGAATATAAAAAAAAAAAAAAAACCTTCAAGTATCAAATTTTTTTTAAACACTTTATAATCGGAAATAAAATTAAATTTCATTTAAAATTTTAAATATTTCGTATCACAAACACAGGTTTTACAGTCTAAAATTAACTTGTAATACTTTAAAAATGCTACAAAGTTATTTTATCGGAAATAACACAGTCTAAATCAAATACATTCATTTTCAACAAATGTCAAATGAGAACTGATTTGAGCCTTTTTTTAAAAATTAAAATATGTGACCTGTCCGAATTCATCTGCTCCTACCTTTTTATAAAAGGACAATTCTAATTAAAAAAAGATAGTTCTGGCACCTTGAGTTTAACAATTTTTGTCACTATTTTATAATAATTAATTCGTAAGTGTTTATATATCTTTAATATACTATATATATATATATATATATATATATATTATATATATAATATAGTATATAATATATAATATATATATATATATATATATATATATATAGTTATAGTATATAATATATTAGCGCGCCAGTAGTGTACAAACAAAAAAGTAGACGAATCGGAAATAATTACTACAAAAGGTTTCAATGTTTTAAAAATGCTTCATTTGTGGTGGCCAATATGACTATCCTGGGTTCCCCCCCCCCGCGGAGTTGTGTTTAAGTGGTGGGGGGTAAAATTGTACCCCCAAAAGGGGTATGTTTGCGGTTTTACGGTTATATCTAGTAAAGGACTCACAATATCGAAACCATGCCCTACAACTTTTAATAGGACCATGTCATTCTGCATTGAATGAGACCATGCGCATATTTTTTTGGACCACCCGTTCCCATACTAGTGCTCATCAAAGTTGGAAAAATTTTACATATTTATGAAAAACTTTCGTTTTAACTTATGGTTTTTGGTAATATCATCTAAACTAACCCATCTATTATTATTATTATATACTATTATTATATATATTATATAATATATATATTATATATTATATATAGATATATATATATATATATATATATCTATATTTAGTAGGTGTAGCGGATGGTGATTTTTCAATACTTCCGCGGATGGCGGATGCGGATGCGGATAGTAACAACCCTATCCGCGGATTGGTGCGGATAGCCGGATAGAAGTTTTTAAAGTCTTAGCCTAGGTTATTCATATTTATATATCATAAATATATATATAATATATATTATTTATATATATATATAATATATATATATATATATATATATATATATATCATATAATTATATAATATTATATTATAAATAATAATATGATATATATATATATATATTATATATATATAATATATATATATATATATTATATATATATATATATATAAATATATTATCTGTGTTACTAAGATACAGGAGTGGACCCAACTCTTTTGGCACCCCACATCTCTTATCCCCAGTACCACCCCATTTGAAAAAGGCTTATATATAACTAATAATACTTGAAATAATAAATTCTCAATATGCTTCAAAAACTAAAGCTTCTTAACCTTCTCAAGGAAGAGTTTGCTTAAATCTTTTCGTGATAATTGGTTTAGAGCGACAACTATCATCAATCTATCTCAAAAACTACAATACCTACAGGGAAAAATACATTGCCTGAATGCTGGTCCAATTTTAGGCGGAAAATGGTAAATAAAAAAAAAAAAAAAAAAAGAAAAAAAAATATATCTCAAAACTAACAATAGCTACAGCGAAAATGAATACATTTTGGAAACCCTGGTAAAATTTTAGATAGGCAAAATGTAAAACAAAATAAAAAAATAAAAAAATATTATTGCTAATAATTATGTAATATGATTAGAGAGCCTATTTAGAGACCCTTATTGTTACTCGTTAAAATAAATAACTTCTATTAATTTTGCTTTTTTTTTCTCTTATTCACTAAAGAATACCCCAAGGGTAACCCGATGGCAGGAGTCGGGGTTCTCGGCCTTCCGGGGAAATACGGGGTGGACTAATTCCCCCCCTTCGGGGGAGGGCTCCGGAACCCCCACTCTTTTGTATTTGGTCTCGGGGGTTCCTCCGACCCTCCCCTACGGGGTAATGGAAAACGTCCCCCTGTGTTCCCCCGTCGGCTCGAGCCCCCTAACATTTTTTGCCTACTTTTACATAATATATATATTATATTATGTCGCCTGCCTCCTAAAAAAACAATAGCCAATATTTATTTATTTATTTATTTATTTTTGTTTTTTTACATTTCCTAACAAAAATTTACAAGAATTCCAAAAATGTATTCATTCGCTGTAGCTATTGAAGTTTTTGAGATATGATTTTTTTTTTTTTTTTTTTTTTTTTTTCTACAGTTTCCGCAAAAATTTTGCCAGAATTCCAACAATGTATTTCTCTTCCCTGGTACTATTGTAGTTTTTGAGATATGGATGCGATGATAGTTGTCGCTCTAAACCAATATCACCACTTTTTCTTCGTAAATGAGAAATCCACTGCTAACTTGTTGAAGGCATGCTAAGCCTTCTGGCAAATTTTATCAAGATGTTGGAAAACTTTTACTAATTTTAATTTATTCCCTTCTAATATCAATTATCACGCCATCAAAAAAATGGATCTTTATCCGATTCCACAGGCGTTGTCGCTTGATAATCCTTTCGACAAATAATCAGTGTCTTTTTACTACCTCTGAAAAAGAATCTTCAATTGCTGCTAGAAGCCAAAGGAACGTTCATGGATTTCAGCAATGGTTTCGTTAACAGATTTTATTTGTGTTGTTTCTTGCAATCTTTGCTTTTTAATTGGCTGGTGATTTTTTGGGGGAATGAATGTATTTGCTGTATGACACAACCAAAAGTTTTTGAAATTTCTTCTTCCAGCTGTTTAGCAGCATTTCAAAATCCCTCACATAGGATCCTAAATAAATTGTAACCTTGTGAACAAGTAGTTCAAAAGATTTGTTTTGTTATCTAGGATCCAGAAAAGTTTTGCTATTGTTCATAAGCGTAAACGTCGTGTTTCAGGAATTTGAAAATCATTACTATCTCCAGCAATGAGTGTATCCTGTCATCTTTGAAGTCCTTACTTTAATACCGAGTACATAGCACAGCTTTCCTCGTTACAACTACGAGGAATGCCTGTTGACAAACAAGAATTTTCTGAGCTAAATAGTCTTAGTTACCCTTCAATACGGTTTACAGAAGAGCTACTACAATAATCTAAATCACATTACATCACTGTCAGGCCCTTTCAACCTTTGTGTGTTCGATAGTGTAGGAAGACAGCTTCATGATTTCTTCCCGATCCCTCAAGCTGTAATACACTTATTCCAACGAGTCTGAACATCTTGCGTTAAAGAAGAAAGTTGGGGAGATTTAGTCTCATAATTCAATAAATGAATCTATCCGCTATCCGGCAAAAGAATTCATGCGGATCGAATGCGGTTGCGGATAGATGAAAAAATGATGCGGAATATCCGCGTATGCAGATGCGGATGCGGATCGGATATCAGCTCTACACGTCTAAATAATATATATTATTATATATTATATAATATATATATATATAATATATAATTATCATTATATATATATATATAATTATATATAATATATATATATATAATATATATATATATTAATATATAATATATATATATTATATATATATAATATATATATATATATTATATATATATATATATATATATTATTATATATATATACTATATATATATATATATACTATATATTTATATAATATATATTATATTATATATAAATATATATATATATAGTAATTATATATATATAATATATATATATATATATATATATATATATATATATATATATATATATATATATTTTTTTTGTAGTTGGAAAGAAGCAGATGTAAAAATGACGGATCTGTGTCCTGTGTGTGAAAAGACAATAGAGGAGAATGAGGCAGTGACTGTGAAAACAAGAGGAATCAGAAATTTGTTGGAGTGCAGTAAGAAGAGACGTGATGGAAAGGATGCTCTTTTTAAGACATGTGATACCGTAAAACTTCATGTCTCGTGTCATAAATCTTACACCAGGGAGAAAAATGTGGCTGCTGCAGAGAAAGCTAGTGGAAGTGGAGTTGCACGTCGAAGCCGATCAGGTCAGCCAGCGTTCAATTTTAAAACAACAATTTTTTTTTGTAACACGGATGCCAGTGATGATTTCATTTCCAAACAGCTAAGACTGAATGTCCATCGGTGGGTTGCTGTCAGTACCGTAACCACTAGAGAATTTGGAGACAGTGTCTTGGAAACTGCAGCTGCCCGGGGAGACCAGTGGGCGGGAGAAGTCACATCCCGATTGGGGAATGATTTGATTGCCGATGAGGGGAGATACCATCAGAAGTGCATGAGAAAATTTTTCTTACCTGTACGTTCAACAAACATCAAAGGTAGACCCCAGGATGAAGACATCACTACTGCTCTACAATACGTTTGCAACTACATTTAGGGCATGGAAGATGAGTGCCAGTTTTTCTTCGCGAGAGAGGTCCTGAAGTTTTTTCCCTGCCAAAGTATGTAAGAAAGTATCTGAAGAAAAGGTTGCAGATCATATATAGGATTTGACATCATCAATATCAGTTGGTCCTATACAAAACAATAAGGTTACAAATCTTGTTCAGCATGTATAAATAAATCCAACACCAGGCAATGAAGAAGGAAGACGCCTCCGAGTTGTAGAGCGAAAGGCAGACATAATCAGGGAGTATATCCGTTCAAAAGTGATTCGTCTGACAGTTACCCCAGATCCCCACCGCTTTCTGGAAAAAAATGTGAGGAGGAATTCCACAAACCCTACAGGTGGTGCTGATTCTATCATACAGAGACGGCAAATAAGGCCAGCGAGAAAGAACATAACCAAGGCTATTTCTATTGCTCATGCAGTAATATCTTCCACCATACATAGATCTTTTCATTCATCCCTCCAAGTTGTGGTTGGAGCCCTCCTGTCAAGGAAATATGGCTCAAGGGAGCTAATTCAAATAGCAAGTGTACTTAGTTTCTGCTGTTCCTACGATGAGGCCAGGATGTTTGAGGTGTCTTGTATGAACCACCCTCAGAGCCATAAACACCCAAATTCCTTTTCTCAATGGGCGTTTGACAATGCAGATGTCAATGCTGACACAATTGATGGCCATAATAATTTTCATGCCAAGGGTGGTATCCAATGTGTAACCCCATCATGTTCGGTCTCTTCAAGTGGTACAGTAATTGCTAGAACAAGTACTGTTCCAAAAACCAGGACAGTTGGAAAATTCTGTGTCATTCCAGTAACAACATTTGAACATACTGGAGCACCTTTGAAGAGCATCATGTTTGAGGACTTGAAGGAAAATTTTTAAAGAGTGAACATTAAACTGGCTGATTTCAAGTGGATATTTGGTAAATGGAAAGAAGATGATATTCCAGGTTGGAATGGCTTCATGGAGCAAATAACGTGCTCTGAACCGTACTCGACGTCACAGACACTGTTCCTTCCATTCATCAATGCACCTCCCAGCAACTATGACACTATTTACACTTCACTTCTCACCGCAATAAACAATTGCAGAAGCATCAAACAGAATGTCTGTTTTGTTACATTTGACCAGCCTCTCTCTACCTTGAGGCACGTGCGATAGTGGCCTCTTTCCCTCCAGACTCCGATTTTGGCATAGTCATAGTACGGTTGGGAGGGTTTCATCTTCTCATGTCATTCTTGGGAGCCATTGGCTACATTATGAGTGGAAGTGGGCTGCAAGAGTTATTCTGCGTTGCTTACGCGCAAGTATCAACAGAAAAAATGATGGCTGGTCGTGCTTATTCAATGTCAGTTCGTGCACATATCCTTTGCAATTTGGCTCTTGCACATGTTATCCTCACAAGAATGAGTGGCAATGAGAGTACAGATCAGCACCTTGAAGAGGCGTCTACCTCAACAAGACCCTTGGAAGCCCTTGATCATGAAACTTTGAAGCAGATGTTTGCACAGAAACTTGAACAGCTGGAGCTAAATGGTCCCACTGCCAAGTTATGGATTCTCTACTTCGACATGACTACTCTGATGAAGCAATTCATCCAGGCTGAGAGGAATGGCGACTGGGAACTGCACCTCACCACTGTTAAGAAAATGCTACCATATTTTCATGCCAGTGGGCATTTTCTGTATGCTAAATCTGCGCAGCTCTATTTACAAGACATGATGGGCCTTGAAAAGAAAATAGCCCAAGAAGACTATAGACGGTTTGCGGTCAATGGGTGGTTTACTATCAGGAGGTCTGATAAGTTTTGGAGTGGGATATGGTCTGACATGACGATTGAGCAGACCCTAATGCGCTCGTTGAAAAGTTCCGGAGGGCTCAGTCATGGTCGCGGCATTTCAGACAGCACTCTGAGTAGATGGATTCTGACCATGCCAACTGTTACTACAGTGACCCAGCAGGTTGAAGAGTTTTGTGGGGTATCACTCACTACCTCGGAGCAACATGTTGATGCGAGGGATGCTAGAGTGCAGCGTGACAATGCAGACCTTCATAAGTTTATTGAGTGGTTTCAATCCCATGATCCTTTCCCTGTTACTAATTTTGTTATGTCCATCAGCACAGGAATCGTTGGAGATGACTCAATCAACTGCTACAGAGCATTTAAAATTGGCAATTCCTCAATGCTCACCATGGTTGGTCAAACCTTTGACAACATAAGGTTTGTCCGAAAAAAAAGAGTAATGAGTATACAAGGATTCAAATCTAAGGTGACCATTGATGGGGAGGATGTACCAGTGAACCCTGAAACCATATTCCACCGGATAACACTCCTCAAGAAATCCGATAAACAGATTAAAGAATTCTTCCATTATGAGCTGGCACCCTATCCCCTCTCTCTGTTCGATGCAGTTGGAATGAGAAAGACTCCCAAGTCAGTGCTATATGACTTGTTCATACCACTGAATGAGGTATACCTGGAAGATGCAGCTTTTGTCATCGATGGTGGATTTCTTCTCCACCGGGTTGTGTGGAAGAATGGTGAAACATTCCAATTAATCCTACCCAAATACGTCGACTACCTAAGAAGACACTACAACCAAAGTGCGACAAGTGTGGTATTTGATGGCTACCCAGAAGACCTGCCCACCAAAAGCATCAAATCGGCTGAGCGGTTCCGCCGAAGCAAAAGACACACGACTCCTGAGGTCATCTTTACCGAGTTAATGGTGGTGACCATGACTCAGGAGCAATTCCTTTCCAACGACAGAAATAAAGCACCTCTCATTAGCTTCCTTACTAAGAGAAAGGTGAATGCTTCTCAGTAAAGCAAACTAATGAAGACGCAGACCACCTGATTATTGCCACGGCCCTTGAGGTATCACAGGAGCATGAGAAGGTTGTGGTAGTTGGTGAGGATACGGACCTTCTCATCATGCTCAATGCCCTAACATCAACACCATCAGCAAACATATATTTCTCAAAACCTGGAAGAGGTACAACCCCATCAAAAGTATTTGGTCCCAACAGCTTCAAACTGGCAGACATCAGAAGGCCACTTATATTTCTCCACCCCATAAGTGGATGTGACACAACTTCAGCCAGGTCAAGAAGAAGGTGGTCAAGCTGTTGGTCGAAAATAAATGTCTTCTAGAAGAAATCAAACCTTTCTTCGAGCATGACAATGAAGCTGAAGCTATTGCCGAAGCTGGCCTACGATTTTTAACAACCCTCTATGGAGGTGGGGCAGGAGATACTTTAGATAAATTGCGATTCGACCTGTTTTCCAAAGCCCTCGTGAAATCCAAATTCAACCTGGCATCCCTACCACCAACATCCGTAGCAGCCCGCCAACATTGCTTGAGAACTTACCTACAAGTACAAATGTGGTTAGGACACCAGATGGATCCGCTCCTCTGTGGATAGCAGGCTTCAAAGTTTGGTCTTCAACCCGCTCCTACTTCCACGGATCCAGCTCCACAGTCTTTTCTCTCCACAATTTTCTGCAAATGCTGGAAGGGATGTGCAGGTGGTTGTGGGTGTCGGAAGGCTGGGATTAAGTGCTCATTGATTTGTGTCAACTGCAAGGGGAACTCATGCACTAACTCCCTCCAACCAGATGAAATTGACGAACCAGATCTTGACGAAGACATGGAATGCATATATGGGGCGACAAAATTTACAGACTTTGAGGAGTCGAGTGATTTGGCGACGGACTCCAAATCGGAAATTACAGCCTTTTAGGAGCCGACAGCCAAACGTCGACGTCTGTGAAATTTGTGTACCTACCTGTTTTTTCACCTTTTCATCTTCATACCTTTAACTACAATGTTTCTTATTATGAAATATATTCCAATAATAATATGATAATAATATAATAATAATAAAATAATAATAATAATAAATAATATAAATAATAATAATAAGTAATAATATAATATAATTAATAATAATAATAATATAATAATAATAATATAATATTAAAAATAATATAATAATAATAATAATAATAATAATAATAATAATAATAATAATAATAATAATAATAATAATAATAATAATAATAATAATAATAATAATAATAATAATAATAATAATAATAATAATAATAATAATAAATAATAATAATAATAATAATAATAATAAAATAATAATAATATAAATTTATTTCAAGATTGTGTTTTATCATTTAAGGTTGCGTCGTACGAGGAAACTGGGTGGTCCTAAGTCAATTCACTTTGGTCTCCATCGAAAGCAATAATTTATTCCTCTTTTACTTTTTGAGATCAAATTTATTGATAGATGGGTTAGTTTAGATGATATTACCAAAAACCATGAGTTAAAACGAAAGTTTTTAATAAATATGTAAAATTTTTCCAACTTTGATGAGCACTAGTATGGGAACGGGTGGTCCAAAAAATATGCGCATGGTCTCATTCAATGCAGAATAACATGGTCCTATTAAATGTTGTAGGGCATGGTTTCTATATTGTGAGTCCTTTACGAGATATAACCGTAAAACCGCAAAAATACCCTTTTTGGGGGTACATTTATAACCCCCACCACTTAAACACAACTCCGCCGGGGGAGAAAACCCAGGATAGTCATAGTGGTCACAAATGAAGCCATTTTAACAATAAACCTTTGTAACGCAATTATTTTCCGAATTTGGATTCTAAGTCAACATGACATTATATATATTATATATATATAATATTATATATTATATAATATATATATATATATATATATATATATATATATATTTATAATATAATATATGTATATTTACATATTTCGTATATGTGTCATATATATTTCTATAAAATATATATATATATATATATATAATATATATATATAATATATATATATATATAATATCTGCATATGGATTTATTTCCTGTATTCTATTTGTGCTACACTTTTTTTCCCGCTTTGAGCAGGGTAGTGTACGCTACAGCTCTCATTCACCACTCTCCTCATCTCGCCCCACCTCACACTCCTCCACCCCGCTCTTAGTTCTCTCGCCAACAACCCTACGCCTCTCCTCCTCATCCCCTCCTCCAGCATCTCCTTTTTTTTCCATCCATCCACCTCCTTCTTGGTCTCCACCCTTCCTCTCCTTCCTATCCCCTCCGCCTCCCAAACTTTTTAACCACTCTCTGTTCCTCATTCTCAGCTAGAATGCCCATCCATCTTAACATTCCTCTCGCCCTCTTCCACGAACCATTCCCCACCAACATTTCTCCTCACCACCCTATTCCTAATCCTCTCCTTTCTGCTAACCCCACAAACCGCTCTCAACTCCCTTCATCTCAATACTTCCAACTTCTTTCCTAGCCCTAGCATTCAACCCCCACGTTTCACACACCATACAACACCGCTGGTACTCAAATTTTTTCAAACATACTTAACTTAACTTTCTGTGATAAATCCCCCTTTCCATATTTCTCTCAAACCACTCAAAGCTCTCATTCGCTTCCCTACTCTATGTTCT
>JABUQX010044550.1:30000-38072 GCA_015478945.1 Trachelipus rathkii
TAATTTTGTTTATGAATGCTTATGGCGGTGTTTTTTTTTCTCTCTTTCCAGTTTGCACCGCTTTGAGAAGAGAGAGAGTTTTTTTTGGAGATTGATTTTTCAATAAGAGACGTACGTTTTCAATCCTTCGCGAGTCTCAAAGAGAGGGATCGCTTCTGACTCCTTGTTTCCTTGAGAAGAATCTGATTGAACCGGTTATCACCGGTTGTTTCTCTGAGTTTTCTCTTAAGAGAGAAATCCCTTGAGCCAATACCCTGTTCAAAAATTACCCACTGAACCAATAACCCCCCTGAACCAAATACCCCTAAACCACTACCCCTGAACCAATACCCCTGAACAAGAATACCCATGAACAAGAAAATACCCCCGAACCTATATCCCTGAAAACCCCAGAATCAAATAAACCCTTTGAATTGTATTCGGGGATTGTTAAAATATTTGTAAATTAATTTAGTAGACATTGGTGGGCTGATCACCCTGTTAAGTTTTGTTGCTGTGGTTTGTTTTATTTCTATGATTAGCAGTTAATTATTAAATTTAATTATATTAGAGGTAAGGTTATTATAAATATTTTTTATGATTATATTTTGTTTAAACATTTGTTTAAATTTGCTGGTTAATTTATGTTTTCTAATTGTATGGTAAAGTAAAAATAAATAAATATTTGTGTGTTAAATACTTAAGGTGTATTGTATAATGTTTTTTACTTGCTTGCTTCCAATATAAGGTTGCTATTGTTTGTTGTTAAATAATTAAGGTGTATTGTATACTGTTTTTTTATTATCATTACTTGTTTTTTTATTGTGATATTGAACATCGCTGTTTGTTTAGTTTAAGTTTGTGTAAACTGTAATTTAATTAATATTGCTTTGCTTATCATATTTATATGAAATGTTTATTATTTTTTGACGGACCACTTAATAAAGGACGGACTGACTGAGTATTTTATTTTTGTTTTTCGTCGTTAAATTATAAATAACTGTGTTTGTGTTTTCTTTGTTGCTCCTTCATTGTTTCAAACCAAATTTATCACACCCACTCTTTTATACTCTTTGTGGTTTTTTTATAACAACTACAATATTTTGTATAACAACACAAAACTTTTATTTATTTTTATTTTATTTGTTTACAAAATATATATTTTTACTAAAATTTTCATTCTTTTTACGTTTATAACTTAAAAAATTTTGCGTTTTCACATCATCTAAAGCAGCAAATCAGTAAATCAATACACCCACCACACTCCTCCCACCCTTCCATGATCTATTGATCTATTGATCTATTGGTTTAAATCATATTTTGTATAACATAAAAATAAGTTCTTTATATACTGCTATATATGCTAACGTAACAAAGTTTTCACATCAATAAAGCTAACATAGCATAACCTGAACTAAGAATATAATTGTGACAATTAACATAAACCTAATATATCCTTCACGCCGAACAAACCTACATTAACAGTCCGTACTTAACAACAGTAAAAGTAACTAACATTGCACACAAACATAACCCTATTAACATTTTTTCAAACATATCTTTAACATATCACTAAATTTTGTATTCTTTTTATGTTTGTAACATAAAAAAAATTGCGTTTTACACCCCTCTAAAGCAGTAAATCAGTAAATCAAACCACCGACTCCACCCCTCCTTCCCATCCATCATCTATTGATCTATTGATCTGTTGATCTATTGTTTCAAGTCACATTTCGAGTATAGTTTTGGATAAACATATTATAAAAATAAGTTCTTTATATGCTGACCAACGAATATATGCTAACGTAACAAAGTTTTCACATTACATAAAGCTCAAAGCATAACTGAACTAAAGAATATAATGTACAACGAGAAACTTAACACACCTTACGTATGAATAAACTGCTAAATTAACAAAGTTCCATACTTAACAACATATAAGTAACTAAACATAGATACAAACCGTAACTCTATTCAACACTTTTTTCAAGGCAATCACCTCTAACATATCAAGGTTAATTTTACATTAACATAGTAAAATTTAGCAAAAAAAAATATCATAACCTACCTAACTTCATAGCCCAACGAATAAGTGCAAACATTAACAAAGTTTTATCCATTAAAGCTAAACTATGAACATAACATCTTAACTCACAACGGCCGTACGAATAAACGGTTATCTTTAACAACTTACCAATGAAGCTAACATAGGGAAGTAAAAAAAGTTTTCATTTTTTATAACAGAATAATTTTCATTGAAAATGCGTTATATAAATACATAAAACATATAAGTTTTATCTTTATAAATATTAATTCATCTAAGCAGAGGACATAGGATTCAGCATATATCGGGCATGTTCTATATATCTCCAGAGTTATTTCAACTCCTCCTGTAAAGGTCTAAGTATAAATGCATTCGTAGCACTAATCCCTTTTCTCGATTTTCAGGTATAGCACTCAACTCTCGCATGCCAGAGAGAAAAAACTTTTCAATGTTGTTAGCTATTGAGCATACTCTGTAATATCCATTATCGTATAACCAAATGTTTCAATCACTGTAAAATATCGTAGATTTTTCCCAATGAGGTATAATGTACTTAAGTTCTCAAAGTATGTCGACGTCGTCAAGATGGGATGTTAATTCGCTTTTCATTTTAACCAAGCTGTAGATATTCTAACAATGAAACGACTGTGAACCTATACATGTCATCAAAGAATGTGGCACTTATCAGGGGTTTCCAATAGTTGCGTAAATCAAGACTTTGTATATTTGTCAATACACGACGAAGAAAACATCCTCAATTTATTAGAACCTCTCACACTGTTCCCCCAGCTAGATATTTCACTACGAGTTAATGCATCAGATGACAGGCAGCAGGTAGCCTTTACCCATGCTTCTGCGGATATCAATAATCTTGATAAATCTTCAACAGAAAAATGAATGATGTCTTTTTATTTGCACCTCCGGCGAGAATACAAGCAAATGTATCGAATCCATTCGGTTTAAGAATAAATATAAATGCACATCGTAGGGAATAACGAAGATCCTCGTAGATATAACTAACAAGCTTAGGTGTGGGGTGAGATGTCATCATACAACACAGCGAAAAATGTCCTACTTTTCAATGAACTCAAGTGCTATCATCGGTCACGGTATCAAATGGAGATTCTTTCTTCAACCAAATCAGAAGAAATTTTTCAAGCATACTGTTCACAGACGATCCGCTTCGGGACACAAGTCATATCAATCTCACAAGACAACAACAAAAACAACAACAACAACAACATGAAACGAACTTAGACAAAACAAAACATGACAATAGTATAGAAACAAAAAAAAAGATATATTAGCTGAATACTAATAATAATAATAATAATAATAATAATAAATATATGAATAATAATAATAATAAATATAATAATAAATAATAATAATAATAATAATAATAGATAATAATAATAATAATAATAATAAATATTAATATAATTGTAACAAAAAATATATCTATATATAATATATTATATATATATAATATTATATATATATATAATATATATATATATATATAATGTATATATATATATATATATAAAGATTTAAAACTATATATAATATATATTAATATATATATTATATATATATATATATATGTTAATATATATATAACTATATATATATATATAATTATATATATATATATATATATAGTAAATAATATATATATATATATATGTATATATATATATATAATATATATATATATATAATATATATATATATAATATATATCATATATATAATATATATATATATATATATTATGATATATATAATATATATATATAATATATATATATATATATTAAATAACGTTCATCACAAACATCCGTTTTTAACGAAGGACTTAAGTTTAAAGCGCGTAAGTCCTTTACAAAGTACCCAGTATTATCGTCTATATCTTAAGATATTTTTTTTCAATTCCTCGATACCATCACGGAAGTACATAATGTACAAAAGTTCACGTTCGGACACTAAAATTTGTTTACTTGATAGATCAGTTAGGTAAGCATTTTCACTGCTTCCTAGCTGTGAATTAAATTATGTTATTACAATTTACAAGAATCGACAAAGCTAATCGTTTTTTTAAAGTTCCATATTCCTGGTACATGCATATAATGAGCCCAGTGACGTAATTAGCTAGCGTTTTTCGTTTTCTTTGAACTAATTTATTATTGTTTACGAACGTGAACATAATATTTTAATTCCGTGTGAGCCTTTAATATACGATTCCCATAAGGTGTAGGTTCAAATATTCCTGTTTTTTACACCTTTGAAAATACTCTAACATCTATACTATCCATTGCCCTGATATTTAGAAAAAGGTCAGAGTTAAGTCTTTAACAGCTCCTCTTCATCCCCAACTGATAACTAGCGTCATCGGTGTTAAGATATTGGGATTAAAGTGTATGGCCCAATCTTCAGCAGGTGCACCACAAGTAATTCAGTCCGAAGTCATAAAAACACGGGTTAGGGTTATCGTAGCCAATCCTAAATTTTGGTCAGCCTGTCCAATAAGTGACGTACCTCGTCGTGATGTATCATTCTTATATAGAAGAAAGACGACTCGGCTTTGATATTGTAGATGCAGTGATTAGTCTATGGTCATAAGCAAGCCGTGTTTTTCTGACTCGGATGAATTACTTTGTGTGTGCAACATCTGAAGATGGGGCCCATAAATCACTTTTAAGTCCACAATATCTTAAACCGATGGGCGCTAGTTATCAGTGGGGATGAAGAGGAAGCTGTTAAATGACTTACTCTGACATTTTCTAAATATATCAGGGCATGGATAGTATAGATGTTAGAGTATTTCAAAGGTGTAAAAATACAGGAATATTTTGAACCTACACCTCCTATGGAATCTATAATTAAGGCTGCCACCGGATAAATATTATGTCTCACTTCGCTGAAACAATAATAAATTTAGTTATAAAGAAAACGAAAACCGCTAGCTAATTAAGATCTTGTGGCCTCAATATATGCTGTACCAGGAATATTACACTCTATAAAAAAAACGTATAGCTGTCCGATTCTGTAAATATTAATATACATAAATTTAATCATCCAGCTTGGAAGCAGTAGTTCGAATCTATTCCCCACAAGCTGATGCTATTCTAAGTAAACAATTTTAAGTGTGAACGTAAAGTTTTACATATGTACTCCGTGATGGTATGCGGAGGAATTGAAAAAAATATCTTAGATGTATAGATATAAATAACCTGGATTGTGTAAAGAGTTGCGCTTTAAATCTTAAGTCCTCGTAAAAAACGATATGTATGTGATGAGTTTAGATATCTATATATATGTATATATATATATATATATATATATATATACTATAATATATATATATATATATATATATATATATATTATAATATATATATATATATATATATACTATATTTATATATATTCACTATATACATATATATAATATATAATATATAATATATATAAATATATAGTATATATATAATATATATATATATTAATATTATATATACATATATATATTATATACCATATATATATATTATATATATATATTATCATAACCATACATCATATTATATATACTATACTAATATCACCTCTATTATCTATACGTATCACATTACATAAATATATATACCTCCATAAATCATTATATACATATATATAATACTATATATATATATAAGTAATCCTGTTATAAATTTATATATTAATATTATATATTATTATATTATTATTAATTAATTATATTATTATTATTATTATATTATATTATTATTATTATTATTATTATTATTATTATCATTCATTTTATTATTATTATTAATTAGTAAATTCATCTATATCCTACATTAAATAAAAGTGTTTTTAATGTAATTTTTGTTTTTGTCTAAAGTTTGTTGGTTGTTGGTTGTTGTTTGTTGTTCTTTTGTTGTTGTCTTGTGATGATTTATATGGACTTTTGAGCGGACATGGTTCGTTCGTCCGTCATCAATTCTTGTTTACTTTCTTCTGATTGGTTGAAAGAAAGAATCTCTCATTACATTTGGGGACTGTTTATACACTTGAGTCTTCATAACGTAGGGAACAGTTTTTCGCTGTGTTGGTTATGAATACTCTCAACCCACAACACCTAGCCTTGTTAGCTTATATCTTTACGAGGAATCTTCGTTATTCCATACATGTGCTCCATTTAATTTATTCTGAGAATCCGAATGATTCCGACTACATTGCTTCGTATTCTCGCCGGGGTGCCAAATAATAGACGAACCATTCATTTCTGTTTGAAGACATTTATCAAATTATTGATATCGCAGAAAGCATGGTAAGCAGCGCTACCTGTGTGTCATCTGATGCATTGACTCGTAGTGATATCTTGCGGTTGAGACAGTGTGAGAGGTTCTAAATAGAATTGAGGATGTTTTCTCGTCGTGTGACAATATTAAAATTGATGTACGCTACTATTGGAAACCCGCCTTGTATAATGCACATTCGATGTACAATGTCACTCACGGATCAGTTAGTCTATGCTGAGGAATATTACAGCTTTGGTTAAAATGAAAGCGCAATTAAACATCCCATCTTGACGACGATCGGACATACTTGACGAACTTAAATACATATTACCTCTCATGGAAAATCTACGACTTATTTAGAGTACGACAACATTTGTTACGCGTATACCACGCGACGTCATCCAACGCGACTACGCCTGAATAATAAACAACATTGAACGTTTTTTTCTCTCTGGCAATGCGAGAGTGAGTGCTAATTTGAACTGAATTCTGCAGAAAAAGGGCATTTAGCTGCTTACACACGAATGGCCATTTAACACATAATATACTTAAAGAATCATTTCAGAGGGAGTTGAAACTCTGTGAGAGAGAGAGTAGAAACATGCCCGTATATGCTGAAATCCTAATCGCTCTCGCTCTAGATAATTAATATTTTGACTGCCTAATTTTCCGAGAAGTTCCATAAACTTAAGAAACTTTTCTTCGGACAATATTTCAATGAAAATATCTGTTACATAAAAAATGAATAACTTATTTTACTTCCCTATGTAGCTTCATGGTTAAGTTGTTATGAATAACGTTATGGTCGTACGGCCGTCATGTGAAGTTAAGTATGTTAATGTTTCTGAGCTTTAATGAGGATACTAAATTGTGTTTATGTCTAATATGGGGACTATGGCAAGTTAGGTAAGGTTATGATTTCTTTGGTGCTAACATTCTTCAACACATTAAATGTAAAATTAACCTTTGATCAAATGTTTAGAGTATGCTTGAAAAAGTGTGAATAGGTACGTTCTTGTAGTGAGTGAGTAGTTTACTTTACTGTTGTTAAGTATGGAACTTTGTTAATGTTAGCATAGTCTTATTCGGCGTAAGGTAAGTTTAGGTTTCTCGTTGTACATTATATTCTTAGTTTCAAGTTATGCTTTGTTAGCTTATTAATGTGAAGAACTTTTGTTACGCTTACAAACATATTCGTTGGTCACATATTAAAGTAACTTATTTTTATATTTATTTATCCAAAACTATACTCGAAATGTGACTTGAAACAAATAGATCAACAGAATTAATAGATCAATAGATGATGATTGGACAGGAGGGTGGGGTGCGTGGTTTGATTTACTGACTTTACTGCTTTAGAGGGGTGTAAAGTACGGCATTTTTGTTTATGTTACAAACACTAACAAGAATACAAAACTTGTAGTGATATGTTAAAGATATGTTTGATAAAATGGGAATAAGGGTTAGGTTTTGTGTGCAATGTAGTTACTTTACTGTTGTATAGTACGGGAATTTGCTTATATTGTTAGCAGTATTGCCTCTACCGCGTAAAGGTAACTATTAGGTTTGTAATGTGTACATTATTTTCTTTAGTTCAGGTTTATTGGCTTGCTTTAGCTATTGAATGTGAAAACCTTTGTTACGTTAGCAGAAATGTAATGTATAATAAAGACTTATTTTTATATAAAAATATGATTTGAAAACCAATAGACTCAAGTAGATCGAATAGATCATGAAGG
>JABUQX010044551.1:5000-14159 GCA_015478945.1 Trachelipus rathkii
AAACCAGCAGATATAGTGTTGCAATAATATATATATATATATATATATATAATATATATATATATATATATATATATATATAATATATAATATAATATATAATATATATATATATATATAAAGTTTACCATCACTCATGGGCTGGGCACTTTTCAAGGAGGGGCAGAAAATAAAATATACTAAAACCCACCCAAGCTAGTCACCGCAAAATCTCTGTGAGCGCAACGGAGCTAAAAAGATGAAACTTAAATACAGTGAAAACTACAGATGGAACAGAAGATTTAACAAAAACAGAAGTGCGGAAAGAAGAAGCACCACCACAAGACAGTTTGGGTTTTCATACTCATTGCAAAATTCATGCGAGAGGAATTTACCCCGTGTGCCACGTGAGCAACGTAATGGTGGTGTAATGCTAGAGGCCAAAATCCCTCGGAAATCTGTCGTTGTAGTGGCCTATATAAAAAAAACGTAAAAAAACAAAATTAAAAAGGTGGGGAAAAAGCCGTGAACGCACACCAGAGAAAGATTCAAGGGAGTGGAAACTGTAAGGAACATTACTAAAATCAATTTGCTTAAGAACCAACCCGATCCATAAAATGTAGTCCGAGACCATAAAAATCTTACACCCTTCCCCCTACTCAAGAACTTATTCAACTCACTCTCAAACACAGTTTCTTTCATTGATGACTTCCCTTTCTTCCCTTCAAACAAAAGCCGGTATGTGGTCCCCTCTATCTCCATACTCAGGCACATCTAATATGAACTCACAGAACAATTACATACTTCACAACACCCCTTGCTACACAACGCAACCTGCCTAAAGTACGTGATCGAATATTTCAACGCTCTTCAACACACATCAGCCCAAACCATATCCTCGCAACACCTAAAAACAAATACACCCATCCATAAAAATACACACTTGAACTCATACAATCCACTTAATACCGTATCTTGACACTCTCTCTCTTGGCAAACGCGCTCTATCAAATCTTGATATACAGAAACCACCTCCACTTCTTCCGACGACATGGTTTCACAACCCACCTCCACTACAAAGAAAATAGCTACACGCACTCCTACCTTAAGAGCCTTTCGTCTCTGCTTACCAACAACATATCAAAAATGAAACAAACTTGATACGTAACATCTTTAAAAAAACTACAACACACATAATAAAACGAAATCCTCACAACGCCTAAAAACAAATAATGATAAAGGAACAACCCACAATAACACCACTCCAAAAAAACAATCTCCAAACCCAACCACAACCCACAACATAAAAAAAACATCCTCACACATCAATTACCCATCAAATCTAAAATCCCTTAAAGGGCTAGACATTCCCCCCCCCCTAAATCACAACACATCCCAACAGGTATATACACAAACCTTGCCATGAACTCGTAATAACTTACATAGGTAGACCAATACTTGACGGAGACTATACCAGCACAATATACTTAATTAACGACAAACAACTCCTGCTCTACTGCCACCGTTTTCTCAAAAATCACAAAATAACATATAAACAACATGAACCCGATACGTAATCTCAAACACTCATCTCAAGCAAAGTAAAAATCCTATGCAACTAACAACAAAAAACTTCAATACCAATCCTGGTGAAAGCAAAAAGGATAAAACACAAAAATTAATTTTTACACACCCTAAACTATGCCAAACTTCTCAAAAAAATAAAAACTAATACTCTTCCATCCTTCAACTTCGCTACGTTTCAAGGTCGAGATGCAACCTGATCATATATGTACCCAAAAAAAATTCCCAATAAATATATTATCCCCCTACAAATTTCACCTTAAAAATCCGAATACAAAAATTACTTAAAAACCCTGTACGTTCAAAATGTACATGCTTGATAATCAATAGCTGTACTAAAGAAAGCAATTATGTTTTTATTATGGAAAAATGTAAATCGTAAACTAGTATACACCACCAAAATATAGAAAAATGTAACTGGTCCAATCGCCTGCGTTCCACACGTTCCAGGACTTTCGTCTCTCAGCAATTTCTAAATGCTTGTAAATGTCAGTAAAGTATCTTTAGTTTTACGAAGCGCTGACCGAAAGAGTCTCTAAACAGAACGATAGCTCTTCTAACGTCAGTAGTTTACTTTGCACTTTGCATATACATAAAATGTTTTAAATTTTAAAGTAAGAATAAAAATGCAATAAATTCTTTTCAAACTTAACAAAGTGTGCAAAAAACTTCCAATAAAATAATGTAAAATATTTTAACCTCCAAATCGTCCTTGAAAAAAATATCCTTAAAAGTCTCACAGGTGAAAAAAAATAAAAAATATATTAAAATATATAATTATAAATATCTATAATGATTAAAATATATATATATAATAAATAAAGTATATATATATATATATATATATATAATATATATATATATATATATATTATTATATATATATATATATATATATATATATATATATACATATTCTATAATAAATATATTATAATAATATAAATAATAATATATATATATATGTCATATGACTAAATGCAGGTCACGCATGTCAGATAACTGGACTCAATAACATAAATGAGGAATTTACATATCCCATAAGAATATTGATATCAAAAATGTAAACATTTCCTGATTTATGACACATAAGATAACGGAGCTTGTTGAAATAAGTCTTTGATACCATATAATTTAGTAAATCATCATCAAAAAACTTTTAAGAAAATTCCGCAATCAGAAATGTTTTCTATGACTACCCCCTCGATGTAGTACATTGAAATCCTTTCTTTAAAAGCTTCTTGATTTTCAATTCCTGTCTCCTTCCTGGAAGAAACGACATCAATGTTCGTCTCTTCTGCTACTTACTCATCTTCCTTCTTCAATTTACAAAAAATAACACATCTTGACGGAGCCTTTCACCTATATATATATATATATATATATTATATATATATATATACAATAATAATATTATCATATATAATGATATATATATATATATATAATAATAATATATATATATATATATATATATATATAATATATATATAATAATAATATTATATAAATCCTGTGACATAGGCGTTCAGATATTAAGCAAAAGTAATAGCGTATATGTGAGCAAACGTAAGAAAGCAAGATTGTAAAAAATATTTCAAAACATATGAAATATTTTCTATAGAATGAGCGAAGAAACTACAAATAGAATAAATCCTAAAGAACAGTTTTAGGAATAAATCTATGGTGCCTCAAACCTGTCTTAAAGAGGATTAGACATCGAATTCAAAATCCCTTTGAGGTATTTTTAAATTTGTTCTTTATTATTATTATTATTAATATTATTATTATTACTTATTATTATTTATTATATTATATATTATTATTATTATTATTATTATTATTATTATTATTATTATTATTATTATTTTCTATTTTAGTTAGTAAAACTGAATAAAATTAAATATATTTTTCATTAAATTTTAATTTTTTAATGCTAAAAAAAGTAATATTATGTGCTACTTGGGTTTTTATGCAATATTATATAATGAATTGTTTATAATGTTAATAAACCACACTTTGCGACACCAAATATGTTCTGAATTATGTAATCTAAATTAAACTTACGTAATCAATTGAATGAAATGTAATCTAGGAAAATGCGGGATTATTATATACTAAAACTCGTTAAAATTATTTTATTATTATATTAAAACTCGTAGAACATATCGAAACGTAGTGGAGGAGTCCCAGAGAGAAGAGAGAGAGAGAGAGAGAGAGAGAGAGCAGAGAGAGAGAAGAGAGAGAAGAGAGAGAGAGAGAGATAAGAAGGAGAAGAGAGAGAGAGAAGAGAAAGAGAGAGAGAAGGGAAGAGAGAGAGGGGGAGAGGAGAGAGAGAGAAGAAGAGAGAGAAGAGAGAGAAGAGAGAGAGAGAAGAGAGAGAGAGAGAGAGAGAGGTCGAAGAGAAATGAACACTCGACCTGTTCTACAACGATTCCAACTGCAAGTCGCAAAATCGCTGCTAATTGTGCATCGTTGCTCTTAGCCGTTTATAATTCCTTAAATCAACTATTTATTATCAATCAAAGTTTTTAAGAAATATAAGTTTGAAAATTCGCAACGATCTAAACTAGTATTTGGCAACTCTTCAGGCAGAATTTGATTCGTTGTAGTAAAATTCACAAAGCGTTCTTAACTTACAAAACGTAAAAAAGTCAATTTTCTTATTGTTTTTCTTTATTTTAATTAATCTTTCTTTTTATATCATAAATTTTATCTTGAAAAAATATAAATTTCGAACTTCCCATAAAGCAATGTACATACTTACCAGATAACTCATATTTGATCATGCATCTAAATAACAATAACCCCAAAATATAAGAATTGCATCAATGAAGAGCAAGTGAAATACATTTAAGATAAATTTTTCTTTAGTGGCACCATACCAAAGAGTAAAAGCTATGGAATACCAATTATTCTAATTATTAAATTAAGATACTGAACCAAATGTTAAGAAGAATTGCATTTAAAGTAACGTTCATTGAATTGTGCAGCATGTAATATAATATAATTGAGTGGTAATAATGAACAGTTCAGGGTATAAATATAATCGATTCAATGACTAACTATTACTTCAAATACTAAAGTAATTACTAAAAAGACATAACCTAAACGAAAACTAAAATAAAAATTAACTATTTATAATTTGTACTTATAAATGAATTAATTGCAAAACCATCATTTTCGTTCACTTTATAATATTAATTTAATATTTCCCTTTTTTCTTAAGTTTAAGTATCAAACGGAAAAACTAATTAAAGAACATTAAAAATAAAATTTTTTATCACATACATCACAATTAAAAGATATTCATCTATGTACAAGTAGACTGCGTGCAAATTATTATTTTATAAATATTTATTTACAAATAAGCCCCCTAAAAAACGAGGAGAAAAATTTCCTGTTTCTTTTCCCTTTTTTGCGCTCTATTCTCTTGCCACAAACAACACACACACACACACATATATATAAAAATATAAGATTATATAATATATATTATATCTAAATAATAAATATTAATATATAATATATATATATAATATAATATAGTATGATATAATAATATATTAAATATAATATATATATAATATAATATTTTTATATTAGGTTAAAAGCCACAACTATCATCGATCCATACCTCAAAAACTAAGAAATAGCTACAGGAAATGAAATACATTGTTGGAATCCTGGCAAAATTTAAATGGTGAAACTGTAAAAAAAAAAAAAAAAAAAAAAAAAAAAAAAACCTCAAAAACTACAATAGCTACAGCGAAATAGAATAATTTTTGGAATCCTTAGAAATTTTAGTTTAGGAAAAGTAATAAAAAAGAACAAATATCTAAATAAAATAATATTGGCTATTTTTTTTTTGGAGCAAGGGAACAATAAATATTATAATATATATATAATATCATATATATAATTATAATATAATTATATAATATATATATATCTTATATAATATATAAAATATATATATATATAATATAAACTATATATATATATAATATATATATATAATAAAATATAATATAATAATAATTATATATATATAAATAATATATAATAATATATATAATAGTATATATATAATATATATAGATAGTAATATTTGTAAAGGTATACACGGCAATGTAGGGGGCTCGAGACGAGGAACACAGGGGAGGACGTTTCCATACCCCGTAGGAAGGGCGAAGGAACCCCCGCGAACCCAAAATCACCAAAGGAGGGGATCCGGGACCCCCCCTGAAGGGGGTGAATAGTCCTACCCCTAGTTCCCGCAGGCCGAGAGACCCGACTTCCGCCCACTCGGTGCGTATATTCCCCTGGGTATTCTTTAGAAAAAAAAAAAGCAAAATTTAATAGATAGTCTATTTATTTATAGATAAAATAGACTATTTATTATAGGAAAAATAATTTTTTTTATTTTTTTTACATTTTTCCTACATAACAATATGAACAAAAATTATTCCTTTGCGTAGCTTTGTGTTTTTGATAGATATATATATATAATATATATACTATATATATCAATATATATATATAATAATATATATATAATAATATTATATAGATATATAGAATATTATATATATAGTATATATAGATATATAAGTTTTTTTTATTTTTTTTTATTTTATTTTTTTTTTTTTTACATTTTCCGCACTAAAATTGACCAAGCATGCTCAAGCAATTGATTCCTTTTCCCCTGAGCTATTGTAGTTTGAGAGATGTGTTCTGTTAAACGTCAATTCATCAGATTATATATATTATTATATATAATATATTAATATATATATTTATATATAATAATTATATACTATATAATATATATATATAATATATATATATTAGTAAAAACTTAAACCTTTCGTCTGACCTTTGATACGATATCGATATATATTGAAAGTTCAGTAATTTCAGAAATACTAATCTCTCTCTCTCTCCTCTCTCTCACGTCTCTTCTCTCTCTCTTCCTATATAAATAACTATAATATATATATAATATATATTATTATATATAGTATATATATATATATTAATATAAATATAATAATATATATATTATAAAAAAAATATTATATATAATATATATATATATATATTATATATAATATATATATATAATATATATAATATATAAATAAATAATATATTATAAATATATAATATATATGATAAATAAAGAATAACTGCTCATCCATTAACCGCAGCGTCAATAGGTATTGATAAAAAAACCCCCTAAGTAATCACTCCGCGATATTGAACCTGCCCCTAGAGTTGCCGCGTAAGTGTTGACGACCTAACGCCAATGAACTACCATAAAAGAACGCGAGATAATGTCCTGTAGTGAATATATCACCACCAAACAGAACCAACAAGCGCGCTTCCCGTCCACACTCGGGCGTAGGGCCAAACAGAGCACCGCACAGAGTGAAATACTATTAACCGGGGAAATATACATAATTGATAGATAACGCTCATCCTCACACCCACCGCAGGTGATAGTATTGATCAAATAACCCCAAAGTAATTCACTCGCTGGATGAACTTAGTCCATCGTGTCGTAGCGCAAAAGACTTACGCGCAACTGCTAGGCTCAGGTTTCCAGTCAAAGCAGAGTGAAATTACTTAAGGGTTATTTTATCAATACCTATCACACTGCACGAGTGTAGAAGGAGAGCAGTTATCTTACAATACATAGTAGTTCCCCGTTAATAAGTTATTTCACTCGTGCGTGCCTTTTTGATCCAACGGCCGAGTGGTGACGGGAAGTGCGAGTGTGTCCTGTTGTGGGTGATATATTCACTACAGGAACATTCCTGCGTCCTTCTTTTAGTCCATCGTGCGTAGCGTCAAACACTTACGTGCCAACTGATAGGGCACAGGGTTCAATCCCGCAAGAAAAGAAGGGGGAGGAAATACATAATGGGTATTTTTATCAAAAATAATAATATATGTATATATATATAAAATAATATATAAAAATTATATATATAGAATAAAGTAATATATATATATATATATAATTATATATAAATATAATATATAGTATCCAGCCCGCATTTAACTACTCTAGCGCCCATGGGCCCAAAAAATTTTTGCGCCATATTTTTAAATATATAATATTATAGTAATATAGAATATAATATATATATATATATTATATATATAATAATATAATAAATTGTAATTTAAAAAAAATTTAAATAATATAATAGATATAATATTAGATATATATATAATATAAATATATATATATATAATATATAGTAGTAAACGGCACCGGGGGCCACCCCTCTTTTCACTCGAGCATGTCCGGCAGACGCTCGCCCCCGTTTTCAACACAGTAAAGGTTTGTTTACCGGGAATTCGAATCGGAAAGGTTTTTGCGGTGAAGATGTCTATATATATTTTAATTTTGACCACCAGGTCTCCGTCGCTGGGTCTCGGCGTTACTTACAATTACATAATTTAAAAAAGTTTAATAGAGAGTCAAAAAGAGTTAATTTTCTTTATTAAGTTTATAAAATAGATAATTGAAAAGTTTATGAGGATTAACATTATAATAGCACCGCTGTAGAAATTTATAGAAACTAATTTTAACGAAAATTGCAAAATAATTACATTGCTTCTATTGTACTCCAAAATAATATAAAGGAGCTATTTAAAAAACATAAAATATAAACATTTAAATACTGTAGGAGTCCAAATTTTTTCGGTGAGTTGCGTCTATCCGAGTGTTTGAGCGCTCCGACTCCACTTCGAGTAGCGAGATCAAACTAAGATAGGAACTTTTTTAAATAAAATTAAATTGAGATAATATAAATATAACTTCCAAATTTATCTTAATTTGTCTAGGCCGAGTGGTGAGAACGACTTCCCATGCTAGACTGTGAGTATGTATCCTTTTAAGAGAGAACTGTAATGTTGGTTTGCACTACTAGTGCAAAAATATTATAAGAATGATAACATTACTTTGCACTACTAGTGCAAAAATATATTATTATATTCAAAATATTTTATTTTTAGCGCTTAATAATATTGCCAGAATTTCATTCAATCTATGATTAAAAGCAGTTTTTAATATGATTGTTAAGGCATTCGCTTTAGCAGTTTACTAATTACTTAGAAGATATTTTTAAAAGTGGCTTGGTAAAATGAAAAAAAATGAAAATTGATTTATAATAAAAAAACTTCAAGATAAATAATATTCAGTTATTGGAGGACTTTTATTCGGAAGCATTTCATTACCTTGTTCATCTTGTAACAGTCATCAAACATATATGGTTCAGGATTGTGAACAAACAAATCTATAATTTTTGTAGGACTTGTAAAGAATTGATACATAAAGTTCAATTTGAACATGACGTTACCAAATAAAAATTCACGTACAAAAATCATAATTTATGATACATGTCACATAAAAATCATATCAAAAATCATTATTATGAATCATCACCAATATAACGCAAAAACAATATAAAACCTTAATATTCACCAAGAATATATTTAGAGAAGTTTACCTAAAAATAAAAACAATAAAGAGATAATGAATAGAATTATGATAAATTATTAAATCTCAATGAATGAATA
>JABUQX010044552.1:0-24875 GCA_015478945.1 Trachelipus rathkii
CTACTTGAGTGACGTTTTTTTTTGATACTAAAAGGAAACTGTTATAACAAAACAAACTGTTTATCCTTTTGCAAAGGATGGTGATGTTAAATAGTGCCTTAAGTAAAAACTAAGATTATTAGTGGTGATAATTGATATAATACATTATCCCTTAAAGTGGAAACGTACTTACCTAATTATAATTGTTTATGTATTGTGATTTGTGTGAACATTGACATTTAAAAACAATAGTACTGATATAAGACAACAGTAAAGTTTAAAAAGTTAAAACATTGTCAAAAGTTACTGACTAAGTGAAAGATATTAACTTAAAAACTTTAAGTAAAAACTTTGATAAAATAAAAACTTTATTAAAAGATTAAAAGATTTATGTGTAAATTAATATTTTAGATTTAGGGTCATTTTTTTTATATGCAAATGCCGGCATTTATATTTACATTTATTAGGACATTAGGACATTAGGAATATAGAGACAGTAAAAAGCCACATGGGCTCTATCGAGACTGCCCCAGTCAAAACCCACTACCCAAACATGCTCATGCAAACCACAAGCACCTAGGGCTTGTCAATTGGTTGTAAATACTACAAATCCACAATTTGGCTTAGTCAAAACTAATGATATATAAATAGATACCTTATGGTCACACATGCATTAATAACTAAGTTATGGTCAACATGCCATCTAACAATAACTGCTATAACTAAAAACCCGCCAATTTGGCTTCGTCAATATATTATATGATACCCAACCCATCATAAACGAATCTAACCGGTTTCTTAATGTTGCAGATCGATCACACTCAACAACCTCCTCTGGCAAGCCATTCCAAAAATTTAACACCCTAGTTACTGAATGCATGCTTCTTATATCAATATGGCATGCTTTTCTTCCTAATTTTTCTTATATGCCTCCTTGTCAACCTGTCCATGTTCTACATGAAAAAATTTATTGGTCTCTAGTTATCAGATTAGATTAAATATTTTGAGACTTGTATCAATGTCCCCCTCTGAGAAATCGCCTTCTAGCAGAAAACATTCCTAACCTCCTTCAAGCCTCTCCTGCATCAGCTCTTACCTCAAACCCAGAAATCATCCTTGTTGCTCCACGTTGCACTCCTCTCTAGCATATTAAGTCTTTCTTTAAATAAAGGGGCCCAAACTTGTGCACAATACTCCATTACTGGCCTAACATAGCTATTATACATTTTACTTATTACTTCCTTGCCCTTGTAAACAACATGCGATTTATTATGCCCAGCATCTTATAGCTTTATTTCTAGCTTCCAAACATTGATTAGCTACTTTCAGATTACTTTATAATCAACACCTTAAATCTTTCTTGGTCCCAACAGACTCAACCCACACTCCACATTTCATATCGTAGTTAAAACTTTTATTTGAGTAACTAGGTGAAGAACCTTACAACTTTTATACTATTAAATTCATTTGCCACTTATCTGCCCACCCAATAAGTTTATCAAGATCATTTTGAATCTTTATGCATCCTTCACTATTCCTAACTGAGGTGGCCACTTTAGTATCATCTGCAAACTTAGAAACCTTGCATTTAAGTCCCTGGTCTAAATCATTTATATATATGAGGAACAATAGTGGCCCAGCACTGAACCCTGTGGGACACCACTCTTCACTATTTCCCATGAATGATTTATTCCCAATTTAGTTGTACACACTGTTTTCTATTTCGCAACCACTCTTTAATCCAACCATGTACCACTCCACCTATACCACATTGCAATAACTTTTTCATCAGCCTTATGTGGGGAACCTTATCAAAAGCTTTACTAAAGTCTAAATATACAATATCAACTGGATCTCCTCGGTCAATTTATTTACATTTATATTTATATTTATATTTATATTTATATTTATATTTATATTTATATTTGTATAACCCCAATTCATGGAGCAGATGCATGATATATAACTTATATTTAAAACTTACTTCTCTAATTGATCCCCAATTAATAGAGAGGCTTGATAATATATATATTTAGGTTAGCTGAAGCTTCTCTTTCTATAATGATTTAAATATATTCAACCTAAAATAAAAGAGAGCATTTAATTAATTATTTATTTTGTTAGACTTATTAAATTTATGAATACTATTAATAAAATTTGATTTAAATAAACTAGACTGATTGACTTTTTATTACGTTACTTACTACTCTACTTAATTAAACTACTTACTCTACTTTCTCTAACATTAAAACATTATAAAATCACTTACCTTTGTATACACTTAAGCTTGATTTTTTTTGCATATCCTAGCTTGACTTCACTTACACCACTTGCTTAAAAATCCACTCTTACACTTATTTATACACTTTAAATTAATATTTTACAACACTATTTACAAAGAGGTGTCCTGAAAAAGATATATAAATGGTTTAATAAGATTGAACCTTTGCATATTTTATCTTAAATTTAAATACTTAACAGGTAATCAACCACTGTTATTGCATTATTTATAATTTGCTTACCAAACTTTCTATTATTTACCTGCTAATCCTGCTTTTATCCTTTTTCATATTGCACGGATTGTGAGCGCTTACTTCCCTTGTTCATGTTGTCTGACTTAATCTGATCGCACCGCATCCTGCTTTCCTCTCCTGCTTTCAAGCTTTTACAGATTGTAGATCGGAAGACCAAGATCATTAGTGGGGAACTGGTTATAAGAAGAGGTAAGTCTTGGTGACTGCATTTATTTGTGTTTGATCTAATCTTATTGAAAGTAGTTCCACTGTAGTAATTATCTTATTATATCACACAACTCTTCTAACTCAACATTAACACAAACCAACAAAAATATAATATATAATATATTATATAATAGTATATATATATATATATATATATATATAGTATATATATTATATATAATATATATATAATATATAATATATATATATAAATATATATATATATATAATATATTTATAAT
Organism: Trachelipus rathkii; assembly: GCA_015478945.1. NCBI lineage: Eukaryota > Metazoa > Arthropoda > Malacostraca > Isopoda > Trachelipodidae > Trachelipus > Trachelipus rathkii. The sequence continues at coordinate 2,963 of JABUQX010044552.1, forward strand.
ATATATATATATTATACCTATATTAATATATAATAATATAGTTTATATATATATATATTATAATATATTATATATATATATATATAGCTATAATATATATATATATATATATATTATATATATATATATATATATATAATATAATATAATAATAATAATATTAATAATAAGGTTCATGTCGATTACATAAGATTTGTAAATAAAATAATTATTATTTGCTGTGAAGCTTTTTATTGCAAAATAAGTTTTCCTTTTTCAACTTTTATCAAATAAAATCGGTGTTGTTGGCTATTAGATATTCATTATTAGCGTTTAATGCATGCTTTGTCATAGGCCTTTTGTGTTTTAGTGCTGCCGAAATTAAATTTGACAACGTTTTTATAGGTATAAACACAAATCGATTGATTTTTTCTAAAAGCGTTTTTTTAAGGAATCTGTTAAACTCAACTATACCTTAGATCTGGTCTGGTGATCTTTGCTGGCAATCCACATTGCAATGGGGATTTGTTGAAGTATGACAAGGATACTGTCAGGCAATATACTAGGGACTGACATATAGACCATGGCCACTGAAAATCATTAAGGAACTGAAATACAAAGTCACTGAAATGTGCCAGGCGCTAAAACCTTATCAAGCAAGAACGCTGTCCCATAGGAATACGAAAGTCCTGTATCTGAGGTCATCCGTAATTTCCAAGGAGAGACTATGAATTGTTATTTTTTCCAAGTTGTATTTAATGATTGGTCGCTCAGTCTCAAAATATTTTGGTCAAACATCAATATTATAAATACAATCTAAATCAAGTTATATTATTATAAAATCAATGATGCCTAAGAGAATAAATATATGGTCAAACATTCAGCCAACAAATTTAAATAACCATAAGTCATAATAGCATAAATATAAATAAATATAATAACGCATTCTTAATATTAAAAAAATGGAGATCAATCCAAATAGTGATGGATAGACTATTTGAGAACAAATCCTAAACCAGATAATAATGGACATCCAATAATGGGATGGTGAGATCTCAATTATATATATAATATATATATATATATATTATAATATATATATATATATAATATATATATATATATATATATATATATATATATATATATATATATATATATATATATATATATATATATATTTTGGATTTTTATAAAAAATACATATATAATATATTCAATATATATATATATATTATAATATATATATATATATATATAATTATATATAATATATATATATAGTCAGCTGGAGGAGTCATGAACAGGGCCAATGCTAAACATGAACCGCTTGAATATTAATATTGAAGTAGCTAATTGAGATCTGGGCCAACGCTAACGTGTCACTGAGTAAAGTGCCAAATTTCCTTAACATTAGAAAAAATGTAATAAAACAATAATTTTTCCCCCTTAGGATTGAAAATAGCCATGCTGAGGTAGAATGGATCCTTTCGGACCTCAAAAGTTCAAACACAAGTTTTTCAATTTTTCCTATTTAAGGAAGAAAATCAGTACAGAAACCGAAACTAGGGGTAAAACGCGAACAGTTGGGGTTTAGCTATTGGCCAATGGGAAGCATAGTTCATATACCTTCCCTCAAAGTTTGGGGGGGGGGGGTTCACGTTTTGCACCTAGCAAGGTTGAAACATGAACGGGTTTTTGTTCATATTATACCCCAAAAGCTGTTTCACCTCTTACCCCAAAAGCTGTTCACGTCAGACCCCTCCCCTCCTTGGATGTGGCCTAAGGGCTGCTCCGATCCACTCGGTAACACCAGGAATCGATTCGCAGACCCTTTAAACATAGGAGTAGACACCAAGTTCAACTCTGTAGTCTCAAAAAATAAAAAAAAGCTGCATACTTGCACTAGAAAAAGGGGGGTAGGGGAAATGTCTATTACTAACTCATACTAGGAGTGACTCGATCACCTTAAAAACCACACCAATCAACTCCCCATACCTTATAACATAGGGGTAGACACCAATATTAGGTGTTTTCTATGACGTAGGACATGTCATGCACCGAAGTGCTAGAAAAGGGGGCGGGGTAAAAAGACTAACTCAAAGTAGGAAGCATCCTAGCACCTTATAATACAACACGCAAAATCGACCTCCCATACTTATAAAATCAGGGGGTGAACACCAATAATTAGGTGTAATTCCTATGATGTATGGTTACTTTACTAGAAAGTGCTAGAACCAGCGGGCTGTTCGTCATTTCTAGCCATCATTTCAAAAAAAAGGTTAGTAATTTCAATTTATTATTTAATGTTAGTTTATTTAGGCCTATAATTAACATTTATTTACAATATTGAAAGGTACAAGCTTTTCTTTGTGTGGTAAAATAGGTGTTCACGTCATACCCCTCATTGTTCTTCCATTTGCCCCTTTTGGGTGTAAAACGTAAATTGAGTTTTTTTCCCAATAAAGTTTGTAAAAAACAATTAATAAAAAGATAACTAACAGGAATATTTTGCACAAATACTAAGATATTATATCATAATTCGAGATTTTAAAAAAAAAATTTTGTAAATTTTCTAAGACAAGAAGAGACGTTTTTAATGAAATGTTCACGACTTGCCCAGCTGACTATATAATATATATATTATATATATATATATATATATTATATATATATATATATATATATAATAATATATATATATATATATATATATTATATATATATAATATATATATAAGCCGTATATAATATGTGCGAGAGGAATACGCTGGGATCAACAAGTGTACCCGACGGTGAGGTACCTCTCTCCGCTCTTTCTTGTAGATAAGTTCGAAGAATTTTAAGATTACGAATGTCGATTTATAGATGATTACGTCAATGTTAGGTTTGTGATGTTCAAAGATAGTGGTTTGAATGTCTAGTCAGCAGCAACCACCTGACACCATCAGGGGTAATACGGAGCAGATTAGATTTTCTCCGTAACGGAGGAAGTTAGTCTTCAGGACTCCGTAGGCCTGCTGACTTGAATGACTATTCAAGGAGGATTGTGACGGTTGATAACATATAAAAATGTTGGTACTAAGCTAAGATTTAGAATGTAGAATTTATTTACCTTGTTTCCCGGAGCTTTCTCGAAGGTTAACCCGATAGAGGTCTTGAAGATTAAGAGTAATAATAACAATAAAGCATCAATATGAAGGATAGTGACACTCCATAAAAAAGTTTTATCTTTACTAAAATCGCTCAGAATATATGGTGGGATGTTTGCGTTATAAAAAGTTAATAGCTAACACAAATCCAACCCCAACAATATTAATCAAAGAATTGGTTGAATAAAATCAGTTAATACACGTTGGAGTAAAAGTTAAAGGTTCCAATGTGTAAAATATGTACACGAGCACAGACAGCTCTAGGATCAGATACGAGAGTGGAAACCGAACGCTTCCAAATATTGCTCATGCATAAAATCAAGGGAATAAGAAATCCAGAACTCAACAATTGTGAATAGATGATGACTTAAACTGGAATTTGACTGGGGACTGGTTTTCGAAGTTTGACAAGTAGGATTTAGGATGATCACTACTATGATAGGATACGATGAAGGGAAAGAGGAGCTCAGGATGAATCCGACGGCGACAATTTGGCACGAGGCAAGATTCAGGAGGAATCAAAACCTCGAAACAACCCCACGAAGAAAGACTCAGGATGAATCTCAGCCTTAGAATCGCACCAAGAAGAAGGATTCAGGAGGAATCCCAAGATCTGAATGGAGTCCACAATTAAAATGTAGTCCAGAATTAAAAGATGATGGATTCAAGTATGAATCCCAAGAACTGAATGGCTAGAAGGATTCAGGAGGAATCCCAAGATTTGAACCCTGTCAAATATAAACAATTATTGGTATTTATACCATAATTTACATTTGCATATTTGACAGTTAAATGAAGTCACATATATCTATTCTATTAAAAAACATACCCTGATATATCCAAGAGGGGTTTCTTAAATGGGGACTAATGATGTCAACGGCCTTCCAGCAAGCCACAAGATAGTAAACTGTAATAAGAGTCAAGTTTACTATCTTTACATTACTACAAAATCTTAGTTATAAATTTAATTAATAAAATCAAATAAATTTGTAGCACTGACCTCTGAGACAGCTAGAAAAGGCTTATCAACTTCTTTCCGTGTTAAATTTTTAGGCACAAATTAGTTTTTTTAACATCATCTTGCTCCTGGTGCTATGTTATTATTAAGTTTTATACTTAATCAAATTATACATATAATCATAAACAGATGTACTAGAAAGAAGCAATACTGGTATAATATCTATAAATGTTATAAGGGTTTTTCAATAATTGAAGACATATAAAATAATATAAAGTATTAAGCCTGGATCAGAAATGGGTAAAACATTTCCAGACTGTACTATAAAAAACATTTTCGAGAATAAACATCACCAGAATAAGATAGCGAATTGCCAATTGACACCATGGATGCATGATCAATATCTCCCTTATATCCTCCCCAACTAAATCTAAACCCCCACCTTCAATTTTCCACGTCGTTCAAGAAAGACGGGAGTGAAGAGGCAAAAAAGAGCATAGAAAACAGCGCACAGGAAAGAATACTCAAGACTCCCACCAAACCAATAAATATTTACAAGATATATTTTTTACAATTTTATATACAGTTTTTATGTTAATTTTTAGATAAATTTTCACATTTATTCTTTAGGGATTCTAAGAATAAACGGTTCTCACAACAAAGAAAATCAAGTTAAAGGGTTCCTTGTTGATATAATCCAACAACCAAGAAGAATCAAGTAAAAGGTTTCCTGGTTAATATGATAGATATGAGGGGTGACAATAGGTACTTCCCCTTAACAATGCTGTTATAACAACCATCGATTATGTCGGCCTCTCTCTGACGGTATTATTATCTGTCCATTAGTATTTTCTTCTATAAGAGATCCTGATTTTTAACAATTCAACTGTAGATGGACAGTTTCCTCATCTTTTCGCCTGATAACACAGGATCTTCAATAACGTGTTTGGCCTACTGGTGTCCCAATCCTGACTAACGTGTTCTTTGTTTGTTGGACACATACATATCTTGCCCAAGGGGACTGTAGTAGTAACTTGGGATTGGGCATTCACCTTTCAGTAGCCTCAGTAATTTTTTTTCCCAAGATCGATGTCATAAGTGATTGAACACAGGTACGCAACACAATATGGTGCGGCCTGACACAGAACAGTTTTTATTGTCTATCAGAAGATCTCTCGGCCATTAACAATGGCATGATGAATACTGTAATGGCATGATGAATACTGTAATAATCTGTCTTGTACTCTGGGAAAACCGACAGAGATGTTTCTAGATGTCTTGTCTATGTAGAGTCAATCCTGAAAAACATCAAATATCAGGCAATTATTGAGTCATGGTGGAATTTCCAATTATATAAAAAAAAACGAGCATATTACCTAGTCTAAGATTATCATTTTTTATCATATAATAACTGTCACGAAGCGAAAAAATGAAGTAGAGTAAACTAAGTCATTTTCACCTTCTCCATTTCTCAACTGTACTTATTGATTTGGAAATCAAAAGTACAAATTAATTATTGAGAAATTGACTAGTCATATTTGCAAAAAAAAGACACATTTAAATTATATAAAATTTTAAAATTTTTGTATCTTTAAAAATAAAGGTATACCATCAGAAAATAATTATTTGGAAAGTTCATTGTTGTTTTCATTCGAAAACACAAACCACCTCAATACCAAATGGAAATTTTTTTATTTTCATTATTAATTTTCTATTCGAAATAGAAACAATCTAGGAAGTCTTTTTCCTGATTCCTTCTATTTTCTTGTTATACTTATTGAATCACCCATTTGGTCCATTTAATTTGAAGAGAGAGAGTCTTACTCATTACTCAGCCAAGTTATAGATTGATCAGAGAACATCGGATTATCTCATTCAGGAACCGGACAAATCTGTAAAATAAGTTTTAAGCTCCTCTGGCCCACAACCTGTCATGAAACATGACAGGTTCGTTGGAACCAGGAACGATATATATATATATATATATATGGTACAATAGGTACATATATATATTCAGCTCAATATATATATATATAATTTATTAGTAATATATAATATAATATATATATATATATATATTATATATATATATAATATAATATATATAATATATAGATATATATTAGTTGGTGTATGCGGTTTTCGATGACTCTATACATAATAATTATATGCATTTTGTTTGATAAATATATACTATACAGTATATATTTATTCTTTATACGTTGTAAGGATTTTAAATCCTTACCACCAATTACCATCCATTTATCTGATTATGTATGCTTATTTGTCATTCCTTGTTTCAGCAATCTCTATGAATCACACTTTAGTCATCATGACTCTCTAAACTCTTTATAAGGTAATGATCTCGGAATAAGATTCAGGTATTTGGAAATGGCTGTAAATGTGCATAAAATTCTAAGATGTCCTCTTTGTGAGTATAATGCTTTGTTTAATATATTTTAGGACCTGAATTTGTAACCAAAGAAAAACCACAAAGGTTTCCCCAACTCTAATTTAACGGCCAGTTATCCGCTCTCAAGCATCCTCAAAAGTATTTTTTTGAGGTAAAGTAAAAATCAAACATTCTTTCTTTCCTACTTCTTTCTTTGACATATCTTACATACTTAAATTCAATAATTTTTAATAAGTAAATCATAATTTTGAAGTTCTTATTAACGTAAAATCTTGCATTAATTGAAAATAGTCACACTATCTACACTAATTTTAGTTTATTTTTGTTTTACACAGGAACCGGGTCAGGGGACCCACTACAATCTTGCATATTAAACCGGGTCAGGAGACCCTCTAAAAGTTTCCATATGGCTAGTTGCCCCTTACAATACTACAACTCTTTATTGAAAAACATGGCATGGAGCCTTTTCTTTTTACATACTGTAAACTGCATTTTTTTTACATAATTATAAGGAAAACAGTTGCATAAATATGCTTAATTAATTATTGTACTCAGCGCTTAATTTGTGTTTGTTTAGTTTATTGAACAAAGAAAAGTGAAATCTTTTACTTAAATATAAAAACTTTGCAACACATAAACAATAGTGACGAGTGATTAAAATCTTAGGATTTAAGATATAATACTTTAAAAAATTCTAAAATACTTTACTTAAATATACTTACTTTTCTATTGTGCGTAATTTGTATTTACAAGGTCATTCTGAAAAACAAAACTTGACTAGAAGTATTAATAACCTGAAATTAAAGAAATAATTTAAATATTAAGTGGTTATTACCTTCAATTATTTTAAAAGTTATTATTCAAATTTTGTACAATTGTATATTTATTTGTTTGTCTCAATCATAATTACCCCAAATTGGGAAAGGTAAAGTAGATACCTACCTAGGTAGTGAAACCTCTTATGGACTCTCATTTTTATATTTGGGTAGTAATATATCAAATGAACTTTCATTTCAATTTTTCCATAAGTAACATGTCTTATGGACTCTTATTTTTTTGTATTAGTTTGTAAAATTTCATAAGAACTCAATTTATCCATATGGACTCTAACTTGTAGGTAAAAAGGGACTTGAACTCATTTCTCTCTATTTATATTAAATTTATTCTCTATTTATATTAAATTTTCCTGCAAGATAACAATTAGTATATATATTACATATAGGAATATTTTTGAGTAAAATAAAATGTTTAACTTACATGTTTAAAAACCATTATAATAAATAAAATCATAAAACTATCATATACTTCTTTGCTTTGCTTTACTTTAAAAACTAAATTAAAAATCATCATTTATGTCTTAAAAATTACTTAAAGGTTACTATAGCAGGTAATTAACTTTCTTTGCCAACTCCTGCTTTATTTTACATATTTGCTCTATAGCGCTTGCATCCTCTAATCTCCTTTTTCATACTTTTCATATCCTGCAATTGCCCCTTTGCATGAGTTTCATCTGCTTTCGCACGAGCTTATCAACCTCTCCACTTCATCAAATTTCTAAATTCAAATCTCAACATCGCCATTAAGCAGAAAGAGAGGAAGCATTCATAGGTCGGAAGTTGTGGCAACTGTATTTTCTAGGACACGATAGTGCCCCTACGGCCTTAGCTTAAACAGTAAGTCTTTATCATACTCCATTCTCAATCTCAACTTTCAAATCTTTTTATTGGTAGCAGAGCGTAGTTGCTATAACTACCGACTAGACTGCTACCTTTTCTTTCTGTTTTCTCATTCTTGGTTTTCTATCTTTTTCGAAACCTCTTTTCATTTTTTTGCATTTGAGCTTCTACGCTCTAACGGAATACCTACTTCAACAATGTCTACTGAAACCTCTACTGATACAACTGACCTTAACAAAACTCTACGAGAACACCTACAACAACAAGCTTCACAATCTACTTTATTGTTTAATAAATTGGCACAATTGCCTGATCTCCAATGTCCTTCTCTTACAACTCTTACAAACCACCCTAAATCTCAACAAGATTCTCATCAACTACAACCATCAATTGGAATTGTTGAATGGTTAAAAGCAATTTATGAACAAAATCAGACAATCTTATTGACTCTAACGAAACTTGTTTCACAACTTGACAAACTTCCTCCCACACATTGTAATGAGAAACCGGTACAACAGTATCCTTGTTCATCTCCAGAATATTCAGATTCCTCAAATCTAACGCAAAAATCTAAAGTTAATAAACCGGGTCTCATTGGAAATGTTTGTCACTTTCAACTTAATAAAAAGTATCAAGGTTCTCAAACCTTTTCTAAAGATAAATCTTTTCCTATCTATCAAAGTAATATTTCATCAAAAGCATATGGTCATAGACCACAAAAACATCATCAAATAAAACGATCATGGTGTTCTAAACCCACAAGAACTTGTACTTACTGTAAAAGAACCGGACATGATATCCGGAAGTGTAGGAAACGAGAAGTGTCGAAAGAGACCATATTGTCAATTCTGTAGCAAACGTGGTCATGTGTATGAACAATGTTACACCAGACAAAATAAATGTATTTATTGCCAGGAACATGGCCATGTAATTTCAAATTGCCCAAAAAGAAACTCGAAACTTAAAATAATTAGCAATACTCCTATTTGTCCTTATTGTAAAAAGAACCACCTGGGCATGAATTGTCCGAATAAAGAGAACTTTCAATTAAAGAAACAAGTAAAATCTATCAAGGTCGAAATGACTAATGAGTCCAACACACCCCGAAAAATTGAAGTAAATAAATCCCTAAGAACAACTCAAGGTGATTCAGATGGGGAAAAGCCATTGGATCAGCCGTTGTCTATAAAACAAACACAACCGACTATTGAAAGTCCAACGAAAATGGTACAGATACCACCACCACTAACTGAAAATAAACTAACACTTGAAAACATGCCTAAGATTCAAGGCTTTAACAACTCTACAAATACAACCCTCAACAACGGAAAAGAAGATGTAAGTAATCTTAATCCTATATCTTCCTCTATAACTATCAATCCTAAACTTCCAACTTCTACTTCTACCATTCCTACTACTACCATTCCTACTTACTACGATTCCTATTACTAATATATGTACTCTATCTACCTTATCTACATCTACTTCTACTTCTACAAAATCTATATTTCATCCTAGCTTTTCTAAACCTACTGTTCTTGTCAATCATGACCTTCCACTTACTTCATCTCATACTATCCATCCGGATCTTCTTAATTCTAATCTTAATAATGTATCTAAATCTTCGACTCTCAATTGTCTTACTATATCTTCTAATCTTACTGAATCTCATAAACCTTTAGACACTTCCTCTGTTTCAATCTGTCCTGAATTTCCTATTCACAGGTATGATACTACTGCACCTATAGTGCCGGAAGAACCTAACAACCCAGTAGAATGTATTCTAAAGCCTGATGAACTAGAAGCAGAATGGGCTAAATTTGAGATTGAACAATTTACGGCATTCTCACAAAACTATGAACACTATAACCCCGGGTATCCGAGTGGATTTGTAATGGATCCATTGTTTGATGAGGGGAATACATTATTCCAATGCTTATCTGAGTGCTTATATGGGCATAGACAAAACCATCTAGCTTTACGAAAAGAAATAGTAAATGAACTAATTAATAATTGTAGTAAATATAATTTACCAATAACAGGCCAATATGGAAACCTGATCTTGCAGAAATTAAAAAGAACTCAAATGAGGGGAACAGCACCGTTCATTCATAGCTTCAAAGCTTTCATAAATCTATTTCCCATGAAGGGAATTCTATTATTTTTAGGTAAGAAACCATATTCATACTTTAGTACTGTATTAACAAAAGAATTGCACTATGTGCTTTGTATAGTAACAATGGGCAGAAATAGATACTTTTATCTTAAGTTAACTCAGAAAAAATTGCCTGAAGAGGTTATAACATTTTTTGCCAATAACGGAATATTGAATTATCCATCAGAGTAAATTGAAAAGAACACTCCTCTGGCAACTTAAAGTAATTCTACCCCATGATTGAATCTGGTGGGGAGGATATAGTAAATATTGAATTGAAATGACAACCCTTATTTAAACAACCCTAAAACAACCCTAAAGAACATAAATTAACACCCCTTGTAAGTCCAGGTTCATCCGGAACGTCGTCATAAGAACGGACATACTTGTGACTTGTAAGGTCTCCAGAGATCACTTACACTATTTACTACTTAGAATTTTTTTGGCTTTTCATCAGCCACTACAACACATATGGAAAGGGAAACAACTTAACATAGTTCTGCTAACTCTTTCTTTTCTTTTACACTTATCTTGCTCCTCTCCATGTGACCTCTTTGAGGATATCTTATACGTCCATCTTCTTACAACTCCTCCAACGTTCGATTCCATCTCACTTTCAACACCGCCAGTCATTTTCCAAATGACTAGTGGGGAGGAAAATGTAAGGATTTTAAATCCTTACCACCAATTACCATCCATTTATCTGATTATGTATGCTTATTTGTCATTCCTTGTTTCAGCAATCTCTATGAATCACACTTTAGTCATCATGACTCTCTAAACTCTTTATAAGGTAATGATCTCGGAATAAGATTCAGGTATTTGGAAATGGCTGTAAATGTGCATAATATTCTAAGATGTCCTCTTTGTGAGTATAATGCTTTGTTTAAATTATTTTAGGACCTGAATTTGTAACCAAAGAAAAACCACAAAGGTTTCCCCAACTCTAATTTAACGGCCAGTTATCCGTTCCCAAGCTTCCTCAAAAGTATTTTTGAGGTAAAGTAAAAATCAAACATTCTTTCTTTCCTACTTCTTTCTTTGACATATCTTACATACTTAAATTCAATAATTTTTAATAAGTAAATCATAATTATGAAGTTCTTATTAACGTAAAATCTTGCATTAATTGAAAATAGTCACACTATCTACACTAATTTTAGTTTATTTTTGTTTTACACAGGAACCGGGTCATGGGACCCACTACAATCTTGCATATTAAACCGGGTCAGGAGACCCTCTAAAAGTTTCCATATGGCTAGTTGCCCCTTACAATACTACAACTCTTTATTGAAAAACATGGCATGGAGCCTTTTCTTTTTACATACTGTAAACTGCATTTTTAACATAATTATAAGTAAAACAGTTGCATAAATATGCTTAATTAATTATTGTACTCAGCGCTTAATTTGTGTTTGTTTAGTTTATTGAACAAAGAAAAGTGAAATCTTTTACTTAAATATAAAAACTTTGCAACACATAAACAATAGTGACGAGTGATTAAAATCTTAGTATTTAATATAATATTTAAAAAATTCTAAAATACTTTACTTAAATATACTTACTTTTCTATTGTGCGTAATTTGTATTTACAAGGTCATTCTGAAAAACAAAACTTGACTAGAAGTATTAATAACCTGAAATTAAAGAAATAATTTAAATATTAAGTGGTTATTACCTTCAATTATTTTAAAAGTTATTATTCAAATTTTGTATAATTGTATATTTATTTGTTTGTCTCAATCATAATTACCCTAAATTGGGAAAGGTAAAGTAGATACCTACCTAGGTAGTGAAACCTCTTATGGACTCTCATTTTTATATTTGGGTAGTAATATATCAAATGAACTTTCATTTCAATTTTTCCATAAGTAACATGTCTTATGGACTCTTATTTTTTTGTATTAGTTTGTAAAATTTCATAAGAACTCAATTTATCCATATGGACTCTAACTTGTAGGTAAAAAGGGACTTGAACTCATTTCTCTCTATTTATATTAAATTTATTCTCTATTTATATTAAATTTTCCTGCAAGATAACAATTAGTATATATATTACATATAGGAATATTTTTGAGTAAAATAAAATGTTTAACTTACATGTTTAAAAACCATTATAATAAATAAAATCATAAAACTATCATATACTTCTTTGCTTTGCTTTACTTTAAAAACTAAATTAAAAATCATCATTTATGTCTTAAAAATAACTTAAAGGTTACTATAGCAGGTAATTAACTTTCTTTGCCAACTCCTGCTTTATTTTACATATTTGCTCTATAGCGCTTGCATCCTCTAATCTCCTTTTTCATACTTTTCATATCCTGCAATTGCCCCTTTGCATGAGTTTCATCTGCTTTCGCACGAGCTTATCAACCTCTCCACTTCATCAAATTTCTAAATTCAAATCTCAACATCGCCATTAAGCAGAAAGAGAGGAAGCATTCAAAGGTCGGAAGTTGTGGCAACTGTATTTTCCAGGACACAATGGTGCCCCTACGGCCTTAGCTTAAACAGTAAGTCTTTATCATACTCCATTCTCAATCTCAACTTTCAAATCTTTTTAACGTATTTAACCATTTTTGGTTAAATAACGTGAGGAATTCTATTACACAAGACTTTTTTGATTTTTTTTAGTTTATAGTTTTAATCTTTAGTCTGCAAGCATACACGGAGAATCCAGACACACAAAGATCAATTTTACAAGAATCAGGTACACCAGGAGGGTTTTTTCGTCACCTTAGTTAAAGTGTTTGACGATCAGGCACACTAGAAAGCATACATTCAAAACAGCTTCGATAGATGAAGATGTTATAGAACAATAGTTCAGAAGGAAGTTTACTTAAGAGATTAAGAAAGATAGGAATAAGAGTTTTTTTTTTTTTCAGGTAACTTATCAGATACTATGTACTGATAAGTTTGATTGGCCAAGTAATTTAAATTTACGTTCCAGTCAGTAAGGGAACGACAGAAGTTTCATTTTCTAAACAGATGAAGCAAAGCCAACTTTTATTCTCCAGGCTTATTTACTTCGTATCAGGACACAATTGTGTCATTTTATAACCCCGAGACAAGGTTATAAAAGACTGGTCCTTCTTCAATAAGGTACATACTCCAATGGAGTCGACATAAAGTTTATTCACTACTAGAAGTAACTAGCAGATAGTTATAGTGTACCCCGGCTAAGCATTTTAAATAACAGGGTTCACCACCACCAACGTTATTTCCATATATTAAAGGTTTATTATGGGCATAATATATGTGAACGTTAACTTTAAAGACATCCGTAAAAGCAGTGATAACTTCTGGTATTGGCAATTGACCCGGAAGTTTTAATAATCAGAGTCTTTTTTGAACCAACTGACCTTGAAGTTTATATTTTACAGGATGCTTTTGTAACTCGTCGATAAGAACATCTCTTACCTCTAAATGTCTCTCGACCGATCCATATAAGTAAAGAGAAAAACATTTATATAACGAGTCTCCTCCTCCGCTGATTTCTATCGGAAAGAACCCAGGAGGAATGAAATCCAAAGTATTTTCGGCGGGTTCTTCTATATTATCATTTACGGGAGATCGGGAGAGAGCATCGGCAACTATATTTTTAGGGCCCGATATATGACGTATGTCAAAGTCATATTCATAGAGCTCTTCCATAGTTCTAGCTAACCTCCCATCAACCAGACTCATATTTTGTAAATAGATGAGTGGCATATGGTCGGTATATATAATGAATTTTATACCACGGAGGAAAGGTCTAAGGGATTTGACAGCCCAACGCAAAGCAGTTAGTTCTTTAGCAATCACTCCATAATTTCTCTGAGCCCCATTGAAGGTCATAGAAATAAAAGCAATTGGTTTGCGTTCTCCGTCTTGGATTTGAGAAAGGCAAGCACCAGCCCCAAGGTCTGAAGCATCTACATGTAGCTCCATGGGGAAGAAACCTCTGGACTATAATCGGGGAACCCTAACAATGTGGGATTTACTAAGGCCTCCTTAAGTTGATCAAAGGCCTGCTGACACTCCGGCGTCCATTTAATGGATCTACACCCAGTCTGGCATGATAAAGGCTTACTGATTTGAGAACAGTTGGGAATATGTCGCCTATAAAAATTTACCATTCCCAGAAACTGGCGTAATTGTTTTACCGAAGTCGGGACGGGAAATTCTAACGCCCCTTTGAGATTTTTCTGAAGGGGAAGTATACCAGTCTGTGATATTTGGTGACCCAAGAACTCCACCTCAGTACGGCAAAGCCTGGTTTTACTGGGTTTAAGTTTATACCCATTTTTCTCTAATGCAGCAAGGACACGATTCAAGGTAGCCAGATGATCCTCTATGTTTTGACTGAGGATAATAATATCTAAGTATATCATAACATTGGACCATGGTAATTCCTCTTACGCCAGCATCATTCCACTGGGAGATGATGCTGGAGCCATTTTACAACCAAAGGGCAATTCTTAAATCTTCATACTGGCCAAATGGGTGAAAAAGCAAGTTTTTCGAAACACTTTCGGTTCCAAGGCCACCTGATAATTACACCACGGACCAATCAATGGTGTAAAAATATTGTTATTACCTATACCAATATATAAATCATATCTATAAGTTAGTAAGGGTGAAAGGAATTGCTGCTTATGGGTAAACACTAGTTAATTTCCGGTAGCCCTATACATAAACGCAACTACCGTCAGGTTTCGACAGGAACCAACAGGAGCCGAATAAGGGGATTTACTAGGTCTAATAATATTCTGAAGAAAGTTCATTACATTGTTTTTCTATTTCTTGGAGCCAAGGAACCCTGGAAACGACGTACTGGAATCTCACAGGTCGAGCCAGTCTACCTCATATGGTTGATATTAGAGCCACTTCCAGACTCCGTGGTCACCGATAACTGAAGCGATTTATGTTTTAATAACACTGCGATTAATCGTTCCTTTTCAAGGTCAAGATAGAAATCCCGCAAAGCAACTCCTCCTCATTTAGTGGGGGACAGCTACGTTCTGATTTAAATGATTCGGAATCGCCTCTACTGCCTGTATATTTGAGAGAATATCTTCGTGCTTCAAAGAACACAAGCTACTGACTACAGACCGCTTCCAACAAGATGAGGGTTAATACGGAAGATAAATAGAGCGATTCTACACTGAACCGCAATCCAATAACACCAGGAATTGGTACAACGAATCCCATTGGCTCTGATTGAAAACTACCAAGGCAGAGATTTCAGATGAAGGACAACTTACATCCACCATCTCACATGCAAAAAAATGGAAGAGTTTTATGCAATTAAACCGTGACGCATTTAAAAAAGGATGTTAGACCGCATCCTTTAGCCTTATGCGGCAAGTCTTCTTATAGTCAATCAATAACTATTACGAATCCCGCATAGTTAAGTCGGAGAATCATTTTATCTTAAAGCGACCAGCCCCTAAAGACTAGCGGAGCATGCATAAATTCTGGGAACTACCAACAAAATACGGGTGATACAAATAATTCACTGTCAGGGGAAGTGCAAGTTGACATTCAGTGTAGAAGTCAAATAAAGTACTGAATGTCTCTTGGAACCAGACCACTGAGATGGGGGCAATAACTTAGAATATCTAGCCAGAGGGCCGTAAGGGCAAGTTCATCATGTACGCCTCGGTGATTTCAGTGCTAATTAAACTTTCCCAGCCCTCTGTTCTCTATCTCCCGTAGAACCAGAGCTGTTGGGAACCAAAGCGACTGAAACAAGTTCAAGAGGTCCCCTGAAAGAGTAACAATGGAGCTACCATCGTCGTAGGGATTTTCTAAGTGTTTTGAGTTTGTGTTATTCTTAAGGAGGTTCGTTCGGTAAGATTTTCTCTGGAATAAATTTTAGAAGTTTTTAAATTTATTCGGCCCCGCCCTCTAGATCCAAAAGATCATTGAGTCGAGTTGAAAGTTATTTCTCTTCACCAAAGAGACTCAAGTCCGGGGAACCAGGAGTTAAAAGGGGATCAACCGCACCTCATTCATTAACCGTCCATTAGGGTTGAAATTTTTCTTGCAGGATTAGTGATGTCCACTGCTTGGACGAATGAGGGCCGTGATTGTCGATTTGATTGAAAAGATGTCGACCGGGAAAAAAAAAAAAATATTACTCTTTGCAAAGGAACAGTTCAAGTGGAAGAAGGCCGTGTCAGTGTTAATGGACAGGAATTGGAGCACTAAGGAACTACCGTCATCCCAGCGTGAGGTACCCGCAGAAGGGACAGACACTTTTCTAATATCGGAGAAGAAAGAGAGAAGGAGACTCCTAATCGACAAATTGCCGCTGATGTGACTTTCTTTGTCAATAATCTGCATTACCCCAGAATTATTGTAAACTCCCCATGGAGTGAACCCTTTTTGTTTCACAGAGTACACATATAAAACCTTTCTCCTTTCATCAGCTTAGGACTAGAATTGAATATGGCAAGACGAACTGTAATCTTATCAATGGGTTCTTGATACTATTTGAGTCACGATAGTAATCGACTACCCATTTCTTCGTTCTGGCGACTACTTGTCGTTCTAGTGAGCCGGTCCTGACTGAGTTATTGTTGGAGTTAGATGGTTTTTCGTTGCGATGCGTTTGATGTAAAACCTCAGGTCCATCGCCGGGGGTGCAGTAGTAGTCCGGATAACGGATTCCAAAGATCGTCAGTGCAGTGTTCATGCGCGGTTTTTGGGCAAAGTCCCGGAGTGTCGATCTCCAGTGGGTAGTTTGGGAAAGAATCGTGAAAGGCGATATTACCTCACTATTGCTAAAGGAGTCCGCAAAATTCACTATATTTTCCCAAAGAAGCTCTACAGACCCGTCAATCCCATCATTTTAAATATATTGACGGACGAATTTCATATATATGGAGTAATCTAAGCAGAGAAAGTCATTTCTAAAAATCATGAATCTCTCATATCGTATCCAGGATAGGCCTGACTAGCTAGGCGCTCAACCGAAGTGCAAACATTTTGATGCTCTCATTAGGGTATCGGTGAGTCGCATGATACTTTCGTATTTCTGTATCTTTCTTTCGTCTTCATCACGATACCCAACACACCTAGATTAATCCCGTATCAGAGAATATGGTCACGGTATCTTGATGATTCTCGGTAATATTATTCAAAATATTTTCCTTCCAGGAGCTGTCCAACCAAGGCAGTCCTTAACTCATTGGTGTATAGGCATTGTTGTGTTAAGTACACCAATAATCCTCAAAATCAAGCCAGGAGACTATAGCGATCTTGTTCGATTCATATTTGAACTTTCCTGGGCCACAACCTTAAGCTTCTGAAGAGTTCTTTCGTAACTGGTAAAGAAACACAATGGTCTTCTCCAGCAAGTCAGTCTTCTTCATGTTGGTCTGAATACTGATATGAAGTTTCATACGTCGTCAGAAAGACGCATGGCAGTCGTGGAATGATTCCTGTGAATAATATTACCAGAATTGCGACTGGAAACAGTCGAAAACATCTGGTGCTTCCGGATTGTATTTAAGGGAATTTGTTCTCGGTTAGCTGTAGTGAAGTTATTATATCTTTCCAGATAAAAGTCCGCCCTCCTCTATTGATGTAGGGGTAGAGAATCTCTATTGTGTCTCTGCGCGCTATCGAGGATGTTCTACAAGAGAACTGAGTTGGTGTGAAGTAATTTACTGGGATAGAATCATAGACGAAGATGGGATTAGGAAGAAGTTGATTTTTGGGAGTTTCCACATAACTCGGTGGAATTATGTAGAAAAGGTATTGATCGTGGTTGAGATTGGGAAACTAAGGAAGGTTTATACTCACGATCATAGAAAGAAGTGTTATTTTTAGGCATATGCACATAATGGGATCGAATTAGTGTGGAATATCCTTGCCTTGATTCAATGGAACGTCTGTGTCAACCTTAAACCAATCGTATCGTTACTTTAGCCAATTGCCTTCCCATTTAACACCTGTTATGGAGTTAGTTATGAAAGTACCATCTTCAGCTCAGTGAAAGGTTTGTCAGAGTTAGTAACTAAAGATAAGTCAGAGTTGGTAACTAAGGTATGTCAAAGTTGGCAACAGCTACCCTGTCTTTATCCACATTCATTCCTACATTCATTTCTACATTATCTTATTATGATTCAAACAACGCAGAGCTGGTTCTAAACCGGATCTATGCATAACAGCGCAAGAGAGGGACTAAAAGTCCACAGCTTTCTTTGGCTATCAGCATTTATGCTCGTTTCCAAGTCTTTTTGGTTGAGGTTTTTCTGACATTTTTCTTTTGTAAGTTTCAAAGAGAAAGAATTTCAAAGTATTGGAGGCTATTACTGAACTACCTCTCGAATCTGTCCCAATATATAGTACAAAAGAAAAGATTTCTTTTGAAAAGAACTGGTAGTAGAGAATCGATGATTTTCAAAAAAAATTATGACGATGTGAGCCGATGAGTCACAGCCTAGGCACCAGGCACAGGAACCAAACAGAGTCCCTTCGGGGCCGGCCACTTAATTTATTATTGGCGGAGAGGAAGTCCTGCGATATCTAACAAGTGTACCCTCGACGTGTGATGTACCATCTTCCGCTCTTTCCTTGTAGATCAAGTCGAAGAATGTTAAGATTACGAATGTCGGATTTAATAAGAGATTACGTCAATGTTAGTTATGGAATTTCAAAGATAGTGTTTGAAATGTCTATCATCTAACAACCACCTGACGACCGATCAGGGTAAGATACGGAGCAAATGAATTTTCTCCGTAACGGGAAGTTAGGTTCTCATGGACTCCGTAGCCTGCTGACTTGAATGCTATTCGAGGAGGATTTGTGACGGTTGATAACATAGTAGATAAAATGGTGGCTTACTAAGACTAAGTATTAGAATTAAATTTAAGAATTTTCCCGGAGCTTTCTCGAAAGTTAACCCGATAGAGGTGAAGATTAAGAGTAAATAATAAAATAAAGCATCAATATGAATAGATAGTGAACTCCATAAAAAGTTTTAATATTTAACTAAAAATCGCCAATATATGGGGATGTGCGTGATAAAAAAGTTAATACTAACTACAATCCAACCCCCAACAATAATAATGCATATGAGAATTGTTATAAATCACTAAAGATCCTCCGTCATCTAAAAGTTAAAGGTTCCAATGTGTAAATATGTACACGAGCACAGACACTCAAGATCAGATACGAGAGTTGGAAACCGAACGCTTCCAAATATTGCTCATGCATAAAATCAAGGAATAAGAAATCCAGACTCAACAATTGTCAGAATGATTATGATTTAACTGAATTTGACTGGGGGAATGGTTCCAAGTTGACAAGTAGAATTTAGGATGATCACTACTGTGATAGGATACGATGAGGGAAAAGACTTCAGGATGGAACCCCTTGAACCGACAATGTGGCACGAGGCAAGATTCAGGAAGAATCAAAAACCTCGAAACAACCCAGTGCGAAGAAAGACTCAGCGATAATTCGCAGCCTTAAATCGCACCGAAGAAAAGATTCAGCGAGGAATCCCAAGACTGAATGTGATCCACAAGTTAAAATGTAGTCCAGATGAAAAGATGATGATTCAAAATATATACCTATTGAACTGAAATGCAAGAATGATTCAGGAGGAATCCCCAAGATTTGAACCCTGTCAAATATATAACTATGGTTAAAAACTAAAGTCTTAAAGTAGATCCGGAGTATTTCTACTTCTACCCTCAATTCACATATATCTACTTTCTTTTAAGAAACATAACCCTGAATATAGTCGAAGAGGGGTTTCTTAAATGGGACTAATGATGTCAACGGCCTTCCAACAAGCAACAAGATAGGTTAAGACCGTAAATAGAAAAAACTTTTCCTTCCTGCACATGAAAAATAATTATTGAATTAATAAAAATCAATGAGAATTATATTTTAACTATAACACGAAAAATATTTTTTACAGTGAAAAATTTAAGCAGAATAATATTTTTATTCTTACCCTTACCTCCCTTGGTGCTATGTTTTATTGATTAAGTATATCTATATTCAATTAACATATATTCATAACAAGATTACTAGAGAAGAAGAAATACTGTAAGAGTATCTATAATGTTAATAGGGTTTCAATAATTGATAACATATAATATAAGTAATATAAAGGTATTACAGCCTGACAGAAATGTAAACATAGCCAGACTGTAACATAAGAAAACATTTTCCTTGACTTTGAAGATCTCTAGGAATGAATATCGAATTGCAATTGACACCAGATCATGATCAATGATCTCCCTTTATATATATATTAGTATATATATATTAGAGGTAGATGTATTATATATAAATATATAATATATAATATATATATATTATATATATATATATAATATATATGTATATATATATATTATATAATATAAAATAAAAGGTCTTTCCCTAGAAAAGGATTCTCATATTCGAAAAATTTTTTAAATTTAAATGTTTGTTTCCTCCTGAGTGGCAGAAATGCGATGTATAATAAATGGATTGATAGACGTAATTCTAAATAAATATACAAATAAATGATAATAAATACAAAAAAGGGTTAAATTTGCATTTTTGATCATTTTTTTTATTTTTTTAATTCTGTGTTGATTGGTTGCTTCTCCCTGAAAACCAACGAGTTCAGAAAAATTGAAAACTGGATTTGTACTTTTCAGTGGTTGGAAGCTTAAAAATATTACATGCAATGACCCCAGCCTGGTATGAATCGAAAGAAAGGCCATAAGTAAGTCAATTTGATCAAAATTGGATGGAGAAAGTTGAGAAATGTGTGGAAAGACTGACTTGCCACAAGAGATCTCCAAATGAAATGTAATATGCGACATCAAGGTTCAAAAGAGCAGTGTTTATTTTAGTGATTGCAGTGATAGTATATAAGGCACTGTGGGACCTCATTATGCACAAAAGGATGGAAGAGAACTAATTAGATATGGGTTCACGAGACTAAAGGCATAGCAATGACAGGGGAAAGTTGAAGACCTATTGATGCCAATTTCCATGAAACTCCTGAGTCACTTTAAATATCATTTTTTTGTAAGGTAAATGAGGGACTAATGCATGTGTAATTAATTGTTTACAGTGTCAAGTCTAAATAAAGGAAGGAGAGAGAGCGGGCCTTTTTGACACGCTTAAAGGCACCTTCAAAGTATATAAGTCGAAAAGTACACTTGGGAGATTACTGTGTAGATATCTTGAAGGGGGGGGGGGGGTTGAAATTACATAGAGCAAGAATCAATATGTATCATTTCAGTCACTGTAGACACGAAAGCCCAGTGGGATTATGTTTTTTTTTATTTTGATTATTCTGTACTCTAACTATCTCTCCTCCTCCCTTTTCACCCACCTTCTCCTCCTAATCTTCTTCCCTCAATCTCTCTTCCTTCACTCATCCTTGTCTTCCCTGTCACTTTTTCTTTACCTCTCTCCCTCTGGATATAATAATAAAAATAATAAAATAAAATAATAATAAAAAATAATAATAATAATATAATAATAATAAATAAATAGAATTAAATAATTAAATTATTAAATTTCATTCAGTGACAAAAAATGGAATAGAAAAGAATTCTTCGACTATTG
>JABUQX010044553.1:0-17500 GCA_015478945.1 Trachelipus rathkii
GAGATTACTTAGATCTACCCTTATTCCAGACATAGTCTCATTGCTATACATGTAACAACATCCCTCATGTAAGACCCTAGCGTACTTCAAGACTTAGTCCCTTATTACAATTTCACCCATTCCCAATGAGATATGAATTAAGTTTCCAGCACAGGCGTTACCTTCCTGCCTTCACAACTTTTCTACTAACACTGTGCATCATCGTTCCCTTTCATCCAAATATATACTATATGTTGTAACTTAGACACTCTGTTCCAGCTTCTGGCGACCATCTATCATAACTCAGACCAGGGTGTCCTCACTCAAACCTATCTTCATTGCTCGATTACTTTTCAAACCTATCCTTCTAGACCACAACCATGGCAATCCCTATACCAATTCTTCTTAACCTTCCAAATTGCGCACACCAAGAACCAAATCATTCGCGATATAATGGTAGGCACCCTCACTCTCTTCATTCCTCTCCATCATTTAACACCACTCCTGCCACCCTACCTCTAATTCTTCAGAACCCTATCCACATAACAAATTGAATAAGAAAGGAGACATAACACATCCTGCCTCACTCCGCTATTAATATAAACCAACATTTTTGATTCCATTTATTCTTAACACTCTTCCCTACGTCGTCATTCATTACTTTGGATTTCCATTCAGGAGCTACAACAAGCATCATATATTCAGTAGCCACACCTTTCCACAGAGCTTCCCTATTATTCCCATCATACCCTGTCTGCAAATCGTAAAACCTAAATACACAATCTTGTCTCTTCTGTCTCATTTCTCCATCATTGTTTCAATGTCAGATTTGATCCCACATATCCCTCTACCACTTCTCTAAATGCCCTTGTTCTTTCATACAAATCAACCCTTCCATCACTCGACGCACTCTTTCGACCCAAAATACCAGTTTATATCATCTCTACAACACCAATAAACTAATTTCCCTATATAGCTTCCACAGCTTACCAGTATCTCCTTTACCCTTATACTTACTGCTGTCCTCCCACATCCCCTCGGAAATTAATACCTCCATAAACGCTTTGTGGCTTAACACAACTTCCAAATCCAATCAATCCCATCTCGCCTCCATTCTTGAACATTTTCCACAGTAATTTCATCTATACCCTGCAGATTTTCCATTCTTCACTTTAATCCCACTCTACCCATTACCTCCTCCTCCCTTTACTAATGACTCAAATCCCAGAAACTACTTATTCCTCCCTTGCACCCTCAAACCAACAAACATTTCACTATCAATCTCTTCATTAGTGCCAATGTCATGCAGATTTTCGAACGTGTTTCCCCACAACTCTGTAACCATTTTCATCAGCTACGAAAAGCCCATCCCTATTACATTAATTCTAAGCAGATTCACCCTTATTCTCAATTCGTAACTTATAATATATATATATACATACACTATACAATATATTATATAATATAATATACATATATACAACATATATATACATACATATACACATATATATATATACATACATACACACATATATACATATATATATATATACACACATACATACATATATACATATATATATATATATATATACACATATATATATATATACATATATATAATAATAATAATAATAATAATAATAATAATAAAAGTATAAATGCCCTCTAAAATGCCCAAATTGGACAAATGCCCAGATAAATGCCCAGGGCATTTGCCCAATTCTTAAGTGCCCGGGCATTTACCCATCACTATGTATTAGGGAAGGAAATTTCTAAATAGAATTCTCTTTTGAAAAAATGTAAGTTGTGGATGGATTTTAACTATTTTTTCACTGTATACAGTTGAGTATATCAGCTTTAAATTTTTATTTTATGTATTATTATTATTGACATTTTTATTACCAATAGCTAATTTTAGTATAATAAAGTTCCCAATATTAAGTAAAAATTTTAATAAAAAATTAAATTTATACACAAAATATTAATTCTGAGGTCCCTATTCACTTCCTGAATGAGAATACACATGCTTAATCACGAAAATATAAAATTATTTAAATGTGCTGAGTGCAGCTATGAGTGTAATGATAAAGGAAACTTAAAACGGCACATGCTTAAGCATCGAGATACAAAGTTATTTAAATGATTCTGAACTGACACTGATGAAAGTGTATACAAAAGTAATTTAAAAAACATTTGCTTAGACGTAAATATGTATAGTAACCCTTTAAAAGGGGGCGGGAAAACTTAAATAAAATCATATAGTGAACAGCATAATCGGGGGTGCAGCCTTACTTATGCTCTGAAAAGAACAACTAATAATCAATAAAATGGTAAAGGAAAATAGTTGTAGAGGGCAAAAGAATTTCTGTATGACATGAATTGATTACCGGAAAGCTTCTAAAAGTTTTCCTCATTCATGTCGGAAAGAAATATTAAACATTTATAAAGTGGAAGGAAATATCAAGAGGTTTCTGTTGAGGGTTATTAATAAATGCAAAATAATAATAATAAAATATTTTTAATTTTTTTAAGCAACTCTAATATTAATAAGAAAGTATAAACTACTAAAGTAAACTTTGGGATTACTTTCTTATTAATTTTCATTGTGTTAATAAAATTTGTATTTGCATCAAAATAAAGTCTAACTTTAAGGAACAAAATGTTCCAACTTGCAAGTCCTTCTTAGATAATAAATTCTCATAATTCTAATCATTCTTTTGTACAAGATTTTTAATTTCTTTACTAATGGATTAATTTACTTAAAATGTTAAGAAAAAGATTATCAAAAAACCAAGGAATTAAACTAAAAGTCACAATAATTAATTAACACAAGTCACGAATGAATAATTTATTATATTTAATTGAAAAGAAGTATAAATTTTTTTATTAAATTCGATACCTTAATTAAACAAAAATTTAAGTGAAATAAATTGAGGAAATTTCTGCTACAAATTATTAAATTTAAGCAAAATCTAATGAGGCAATGAGACTTCAAAGTCTATCGGAAATAAATTCTTGAATGAAAATCAAAGTTTGAAACGAAACTTCAAAACTTAGAGCTATTAAATTCCAAAATTAAAGATAATATTCGAAGTCCTAAATATTATAGTACACATGTTCTAAAATAATTTAAAAATTGCCAATGTCAAAATACTACAAAATGATTATAAATCAAAATGTACTCTGAAAATAATTAATTAAAGCCGATGATATTCAGATGTTGAAACGAGATTCGTATCTTGCAAACAAACTAATTTGCTATTCACAATACTGTTGCATAGTTAGATCATAAAATCCAGACTATGTTTGGGAAAATGTAATCAATAAAATATTCACGTTTTAATCAGACAATAAATTTAGTAAGAATGTTTAAAGCTCGATATAAATTCAGATTTAAACACAAATGTGAGGTAAAGGTTCCTAAAATCATATTAATGTTCTTTATAAATGAACACAAGGCATTGATAACGACCTTTCTTCCATTTATCCTTGACCTTGGAGAATCTTAAGAGATTTTAAATGCTCAAAAAACTAATCCTGGACCAATAGTAAAATGTAACCTACATCATCAGAACCATAAATCTTAACAAATTTCGAAAAGAGCAGAGATTACACCTTCAAAAGACATCAATATTAGGCGATCACATTTAACAGTTGGAGGGCGTAGATTAAGAGGAATAACAAGAGTTTTCTACAGAAGAGCTGGAATTAGATTTTAAAGAATTCAGCATTCGGGAAAGGTAAGGGGAGGGGACCGGAGAATCGGCAAGAAAAACAGACGGGAAGGAAATTTGAAGAATTATGTTGCAAGACATAATCTTAGAAAGGCATCAGAAAGGACGTAAAGAAGAATAACCGGAAAGATTACTACTAATTTTTGAAGAGAGCAGAGATAATTTTGTAATTAGATCTAGTACAATTACAGGGTGGAATAAGAGGAATATGGTTTCCAATGCTTATGACTGAATGTGAAAATATCAGAAATAAACAAAGCATTCTAAGTAGTAGTACTTAATGATATAAAGTGTAGACCTCCAGGTAGAACCACCACCTCACTTATGATCTATTGTTGTTGAAGGAATTCCTATTACAAATGATAAAAGTTGTCAAGCGCAGTGAAATCGAATTATCACCTGAGTCAATAATATCAAAAAGTAAATTTTAATGGATTGTGATGGAAATTTTGTAGAGAAGAGAGAGAGACTTTGATCTCTTGTTAAATTTAAATAGTCAAAGAACTTAGGGAGAAAAAGTAGAAGGAAAAAAATACCTTATGAATTTATTTGCCAGAAAATGGCTTGTAATGCACAGGAAAAATGAGGACAAGGTTTTCTTATGGGCTGTCTTACTAGTTTCACAAACTCCAAAACGTTAAACGGGACAGTAACTGACAATGCTTTTCAGTCACCAACGTATTTTTCATTATTTATTTATTTCATTATTTTTTTGTTGTATGATCTTTCATGATCCAAATGAAAATTCGTTTTAGTCCTAAATGATTTCTTTTCAAAAATCGAAAATGACGATAACTTTTTTTGCGCTGAACTGATTTTAAATTTTATTTCAGATTCGGGAATGATTGGAAGAGTTCTTTCTTACGGGGCTTAATTAATCCATCAAATTCACACCAGAAATTAAGTTTAAAAAAAAAAAAATTCATGTTCTTACGGGGCTTAATTAATCCATCAAATTCACACCAGAAATGAAGTTTAAAAAAAAAAAAAAAATAACTAAAAAATATTGCTTTTATGGGTACGGTTTCTATTTTCAAAAAAAAAAAAAAAATAATAATAATAATACAAAGTTAGAAACTCATTTAAAACACGGTCATATATATATATAATATATATATATATAGTATTATTATATATATAAATTATATATATATATATACTATATATATATATATATAATTTTATATATATATTAATTATAATATATATATATATATATATATATATATATCATATATATAATATAGTATATATAATATATATAATTATATGGTATTATTCTATATTTGAATCAGTGTATATTTTCTGAAAAAAAAATTTAGTTCAGAAAAGTTAAGTTTTTAAGAAATTGTTTAGTGTGGCGAAGCTCTGGCATAATTCCAGAAGCTTGCCACTAAGAATTTTCTTAAAAAACTTTGTTTTCTTCTTTTTCTGACAAGAATTTTTTTTTGAAACAGAAACAATAATGTAAGGTAGGCATTGATCCAAATCTAGATTTTACCATATATATATATATATATATATTTTTATATATATAATATATATATA
The DNA here is from genome assembly GCA_015478945.1 of Trachelipus rathkii. NCBI lineage: Eukaryota > Metazoa > Arthropoda > Malacostraca > Isopoda > Trachelipodidae > Trachelipus > Trachelipus rathkii. The sequence goes on from JABUQX010044553.1 coordinate 5,268, forward strand.
TATATATAATATATATATATATATTATAATATATATAATATATATATATTATAATATATTATATATATTATCCTATTATATATAATATCTTTCTTCTTTCTTTCTTCACCTTCCTCTTTGGCCCCCAAGATTGGGGGTAAAGTGGTGCGTAGCAAGCATCGGAAAAGAAAAGCAGTAATAGAATATGACGCAAATCGAAAAGAAAGCCAGCCTTACGCCCCCTCTGTACCCATTAATTAGTGAGAGCTCGTCACAGCCAGAAAATCCACGCCTAGACATCATAAGGCCGCGACGAACCCTCACTGGTAACATCGTCAATCGTAAGGGTTATCCCCCTGGCCCCAGGTGGCCCACACATGCCCCCATACAAAACCCGCCATTCACTCCTTAATGCACCTTTTTTCTCGCCTCTGCAAACTCACTTTCTCTCCTTCAGACATTCGTTCACCGACACAATCCACTTTCTTCTTCGGCCTCCCAGCCGGTCGGTTTCCCAACACACTCACCACTATACAATCCGCTTAACAACCAACCGACTTTCCATCTATCCTTCAATGACCAAACCATCTCAAGCTACTTTCCATTATTCTCTCATTTACCCCCTTTTTCACACCACACACCTCTCGTTAATTCCTCACTTTATTAATTCTTTTCAAACCACCTAGCATGCCCTAAGATTGTCCATTCTGAACACATTGAACTTTAGATCTATACTTCTTATTCATGACCATAGTCTCACTACCATACCTAACTCAGGTAACAACATACAATCATGTAAGACTCTAGCGCACTCAAGACTTAAGTCCTTTACAATCTCACCAACGATTTAATGCAACCAGCCCCACCTTCCTCCTTCACAACCTTTCCTACTACAGTCTGCCATCATCCGTTCCCTTCTCTCAACACATACCTAAAATATTTAAACTAAAGACACTTGCTCCAGCTGCTCATGATCTAACATAACTTCACACTGAGGACTGTCCTCACTCACAACCATAACCTTACTCTTATCTACGTTTACTTTCAAACCCCTCCTTTTACATACCCTGCCAAAATCTCTCTACCATCCTCTCAAACTCTCTCAGACTCTAGCCACACAGAACCAAATCATTCGCATACAAATAGGTAGGGCACCTCCACTCCTCTCCATTCTCCATCATTCTAACAACCATTTCTGCCATCCCACCTCGAATTCTTTCATAACCCCATCCATATACACATTGAATACCAAGGAGACATAACACACCCTGTCACACTCCGCTATTAATCCTAACCAATCACACTTTGAACACCATTTATTCTTACCACGCTTCACTATCGTCATACATACTTTTGATTCCATTCAGAAAGCCTACCACAACACCATATATCACTAATACCTGCCATAAAGCTTCCCTATTAACCTAATCATACGCCTGTTGTAAATCCATAAAACCTAATATAATTTTATTCTTCTTCTCTCAATTTTCTCAATCATTTGTTTCAATGTAAAGATTTGATCAACACAACCTCCTACACTCCTAAACGCAACCTTGTTCTTCACCAATCGTTCCTTCGTCACTCACGCACTCTTCGACCAAAATACCAACATCATATACCTTTCCCTACAACACTCAATAAACTTATTCCCTATAATTTCTACAGTTCCCCTTTTCTCCCTACCCTTATACAAGGGTACTATTACCGCTCTCCTCCACACCCTTGTAACTATATCCCTCCATAAACGCTTTATTACACCACTTCCATCAATCATCATGCACCAATCCTCGTGCCTCCGCGTTCTTGAATCATTTCACTAGTAATTTCATCTATATCGCTGCAGATTTACCATTCTTCAACTTTCTCACCCTAGCCAATTACCTCCTCCTTACTTATAACCTCATCCCAAAATACCTATTCCTTCTTGCACCATCACCACCACAACATTCACTAACACTCATCATTACTGTTTTAATAATTGTCAGATTTTCGAATGTTTCTTTCCAACACTCCCTTCACATCCATTTCATCAGTTTACAAAAGCACCATCCCCTATCATTATTCTAAGCGATTCCCCTTATTCTCATTCTTAACCTTCTCGCTTCCTAGAAGAGCCTCCTATTTCCTTGTATGTCCTCATTCATCCTCCTTCCAAAACTGTTCATTTATCTTGTTTCTCCTACGTATACAGCTTTAATAATTTCTTTTTTCCTCCTTATATATTGCCATACACCTTTCTTTGAGTCTTCATCATTTGCTTTAGTACATTCAATAGTTTTATTTCTTTTTTTACCTTTAAACTTTTTATTCCTTCATTCCACCATTCGCTGTTTACATTCTTACCTTCCTACTCTTCAGCACATCCACACCTTCCTTTTGCATACGTAACAATTTGCTTACTTTCATTCCCCCAGATTTCGTTCAGTAATCACTTGTCACATTCAACCGATTTACTAGCGAGCGCTCTTACAAAATATCCTTCCTTATGGTCTTGCTCACTTAACTTCTCACTCTTATTTTCCTATTTTCTTTCGTATCACCTTCCTCTCCAATCCAAGCCCCACTAACTTATTTTACATAGAACAACTAATGATCCGATAACCCATTCCTAAACCCTCACTGATTTAACATCAACACATACTTCAACTGCTCCTTCTTCACCACAACAAAAAATCAATCATATCTTTTCACTTCGATACCATCTCTACCTACAAACTCTAGTATACTTATGAATACCTCTTGTGTTTAAGGAAAGTATCTACTTACACACATACCTCTCTCTTCACAGAAATCAATCACCTTCCTCCATATCTCATTTCTCATATATATATATATAATATATATATATATTATCTATTTATATATATATATTATATATTATATATATATATATATATATATATATATATATATATATATATATATATATATACTGTATATATATATATATATATATATATATATATATATATAAAATAAAAATTCATTATATTAGAAAGTAGTATTTGTGAATATGATTGTTACTATACGACGGAGCAACCTGAGGTGCGTTCCCTGGCCCCCTGGGCAGTGTCCCATGGACCCTGGAGAATGTTCCATGCTACCCGGCCATTGCGTGTTATATATACATATTTATCCATTTTTTTCGATAATAATATAAGGTGTATATTGCATGATGAACTGTAGTTTCTCGAGGAAGTAATTTTAATATTATGGAATTAGTTTTTAGTAAAGAGCGAAAGAATTCGAGAGTTTATTAATGGCGATACTAATGTGTTTCATCACTGTTTATATTAAATGTCAAATTTAATTTTCGTTTTAAATATTTCATTCTCTTTGTTAGAAACCATGTGCTTTTTTTGTTAGAAACCAGGTGTTTGTTATATTTGTTAGAAATCAGGTGTTCTCTTTGTTAGAAACCAAGTGGTTGTTTTAACATACTTGTGTAAAGATTGTGGCTTTTAAGGCTTGGGATAGACTCAGGTTATATTTTCCACAACCGCCCTTACTTCTTCGGGTTACTTCGGGTTGTTGTAATGGTCGTCGGACGGCTTCGGTCCCTTGACCATGGCTGGCATTCCTTCTTCGTTTGCTTCTTCTTCATTTTCTTTTGCTCACTTTGAGTAAGTATCTTTTAAGTTAATTGACTTTTAAGTTTTTCTTTTACAATTTTTTATTTTCCATATTTACATGAAAAGAAAAGAAAGTAGTATTAGTTTGATATTAGATATAAATTTTTGATTAGCACAATCTATTTAATTGTGTTTATTAAATCCTATTTAAATTCCCAGTTCTACACATGAATTTCTGTATGTTGTACCAGGCTTTTTGTCTGCTCTGAGGAGGGACATTTTCTAATGCTAGAATTGTTTTAACACTGAATCCCGAGACTTCCAGGTCTCCCAGTTCCTTTTGAAGCACACTTCTTGCATATAGGTATTGTGGACATTGCATAAGAAAATGCTCCAGTGTTTCATTGGGGTGTGCACAGTGTGGACATGAGGATGACAATTTCATTTTTATCTTGTGTAGATGACCATTTAATTTTGTATGTCCTATGCGTAGCCTTGTTATTGCAGTACTTAGTTTCCTGCTCTCTATAGGTAAATAGAATTTTTCATTGCTTGTGTGGAATTGACCTAGAGGGTGAAAACCCAGAAAATCCTCGTTCTCTTTGGTATTCATCTTTTAATTTATTATAAGCATAAGTCATTAATTCTTTAATTTCCAATGGGACAATGCTAATTTCTCTATTTTCATGTGCAACTTGGGCAGCTGCATCAACTATCTCATTATCTGGTATACCTATGTGCGATGGTATCCAGAAAAGATGAACAACCCATTCCTTTTGGATAATCATTTTGTTAAAACATTCTTGGATTAACATGGATTTTATTATAATCCAAATTTTTCTTTGCTTTAATAGTGTGAATAGAGCTCAGAGAGTCAGTACAGATGACTACTTTTTGAGGAGGTAAGTACTTTAGCATGAAGGTTAAGGCTTTGTATATAGCAAATAGCTCTGCAAATAAGATAGTGATTTCCTTCCAGTTTCCATGTTTGAGATAGTTTGAGATCAGGTATATATATAGCTGCACTTGTAGTTTTAACTGGATGTATTTTCTTTGAACCATCTGTGAATATTTGAAGGAATGATTCATATTTTTTGTGTATGATATCTTTAAACATGCATATGGCTTTAGTTGGTGCTTCTCCTTTATTCCAGCTCTTGTGTATGTCTTGGTTGAATCTGAAATTAGATTTTGAATATGGGGGCAATATTGATATATTTTTTATTGGAAGGATCTCCGGGAGGGAAGGCATCACTCCTTGAGAAGCTCTGTATGCCCTACTTATGAAATTTTGTTTGTGAAAATTGTTTTTATTTTTGAAGAACTTACTAATGATCTCATGCATATATGTGTCATTAGGAGCAGTTGCTATTTTTATGTTTCTTTATCAGTAATTTCTGTCTCCTTTGTTCCAGAGATAGTAAGCCTGATTCTATTTGTAAAGCTTTTATTGGTGAGGATCTGAAGGCCCCAAGGGCAATTCTTAGTGCAGTATTTTGTATTGTATCCAATTTCTTAAGGGTTGTGGATGCTGCAGCCCCATAAATGATGCTTCCATAGTCTATTTTGCCTTGAACATAGCTTGTATATATGTGTAGTAATGATTCCTTTGATGATCCCCATGAAGTTGCAGAAATTCTTCTCATAATATTCAATCTTCTCATACAATTTTCCACTAAGTAGTCTATGTGATGTTTCCAAGTTAAGTGTGGAGCATCAAAGAAGAGGCCTAGAAACTTTAACCTAGTTTTATGTTCTACTCTTACATTTTCTATCAATATGGTGGGAATAAAGGGGATTCTCTTTTTTGTGAAGCATATTCTATTTACTTTTATTAATTTGTAATCCCCAATTAATTGTCCACCTTTGTAGGGCATCCGCTATTCTCTGCATCTCAAGTTGAGCTCTATTCAAGTCTTTATATGTAACATATGCAACAATATCATCTGCAAATGCAATGATGTTTTGAGAAACCTGGTTTAAATCTGATAGCAGTATTGAGAATAAGGGTGGGCTGAGGACAGAGCCTTGCGGGACTCCTCTTGTGATCTGGTAAGGGGTTGACTCTGTTCCATTTATGGAAACCTTAAATTCCCGTTCTTGGAGAAAATTTTGGATCCATTTCAATGGAGTCCCAGTAATTTCCATTTGGGCTAATTTGTATAATATTCCAGTATGTGATGATAAGTTGAATGCAGATTTTAGATCTACAGATAATATTAGCACAAACTGGTTACTTTTGAATGCTCCGCAGATTGTATTTTCCACTTGGATTAGGCAGTCAATGGTACTCATGCCTGATCTAAAACCATACTGGTAATTATGATGTAGTCCATTGTGTTCTATCCACCATGCTATTCTATTATTGACCATTTTCTCCATTAGTTTATCAGGGTATGGAAGAAGATTTATTGCTCTGTAACTTCCTGGTTTTGTTTCATCATTGTTTGGTTTCAGGAATGGGATTATTGTGGCCTTTTTCCATTGCTTGGGATATATACCTTGTGTCCAGCTTTTATTGTATATCTCTAATAAATTGTTTTGTGATGTTTCATTTAGATGTATTAAAAACTCATTTGCAATATAGTCGTGTCCTACTGCTTTATTGCATTTTAAGGTATTTACGCACTTAGTAGTTCTTCTAATAAGAATGGGTTTGCTATATCATTTGAGTTCTTGTCTAATGCTCTTTTAATAGCCATTTGATAATCCACTCTTTTAAGAAGAGGGTCTGGAAGAGAAAAAATTTGTTGGTAATGTTGAGCCAGCGTTTTGGCTTTTGAGATTGCATCAACAAGTTGTTTCCCATCTTTTGTCAGTGGGTAGTTTGGATGAATGTAAGTGCCCGTCATTTTTTTCATGAGGGACCATGCTTCATGTCCTGATGTTTTAAAATTAAGTCTACCTGTTAGTTGCTTCCACGTTTCCTTTTTCTGTTGTTCGATTATCCTCTTGCACTTTGCACTTTTCCTTCTATAATCAATGCAGTTATCCTGTGATGGTTTTGATCTCCATTTGTTGTATGCTGTATTCCTTTCCTTCACTGCCTGTTTACACGTCTCTGACCATCAAGAATGTCTTGGCTTATTTCCAAATTTCCCTGAAGACAATGAGAAATATTTTGAGGCTGAGCTTTTTATTGTGGAAGTAAGATCCTGAACTGATTCATCTAACGATCCTTTTAACTCTGAAGCGATATTTGTATTTTCCGAAAATTTATTCCAGCTAGCATTGTCCTTTTTTAACCTCCATTTTGGCCTTGATCTGGAATTGATTTGTGGTACCCTTGCTGGGAACGTCATGATTACTGGTAAATGATCACTTCCCATAAATGCACCTGTATTGAATGTTAGGTCTTGAAATTTTGCTGTCCCAATTACTAAGTCTAATGTTGATTGGCTGGCATTGTATAGATTTATTCTTGTTGGCATTCCAGGAGGTGTAATCAAATTGTGATTATCTGAATTCATCAGATATGTATAGAGGGCATTCCCAGACTTATTGTGTGCAGATTTCTGTAGTCCTGGCTCCCAAATTTGTGATGTGCATTCATATCACCTATCACGAGATTTGGGGTTTCTAACTGATTTATGTAGTGGGCTATTTCAACATTTGTGAAGTCCTTGCATGGGTTATAGCCTAAAAGCAGGGATACCCACCCAATGGGTAGGCAGACTTTTATTGCCAGGGTTTCCAATTTGCCACCAGGGCAAGCTCTCAAGTTGACTTCTTAACAAAAGGAGTCCGCCCCCTACACATTCTCTCCTATCTTTTCTTACAATAGTATAATTATTAATTTTGAGTTGTATTTGGGGTTTTAACCATGTTTCAGTAATGCCCATTAATAGAGGCATGTGTTCACCAATGAATTGTTTTAGGTCTGGTAGTTTTTTAGTTAATGATCTTGCATTCCACAATATAATCTTATTCTTGGCCATCTTGGTCAAACAAGGAAAATAATGCTATTAAGTCTGGGCTCACTGATATCACTGCTTCACTTATGGATTTCTTCATTTGATATTTCATTATAAATTTTTGTGCAATGGCCATACTTAGCGTCATAAAGGCCCCCCCCAAAGTGAAATGGGGTTCCTGACCATATATATATATATGTATATATATATATATATATATATATATATATATATATATATATATATATATATATATATATATATATATAGTATATCTATATATATATATATATATATATATATATATATATATATATATATATATATATATATATATATATGGCTTATATGCTATTTATCAGATTAGTACTCCTTTTTATTGAAGAAATTAGATATTTGCATAAAAAAGTAATGACATTTTTGGAAAGAGTATGTAAAAATGAGTATAAATGTTCTTTAAAAGGGAAAAAACATGTATGTATTAAAGACTTTTCACTTTTTTGAACAAAAATTTAATTAAATTCTCAAAAACCTCTTTTTATTACTATTTTTACTTAAATATCTAATTTCCCCCTCCACTCCTCCAAAAAATAAGTATCTATCTAGTTAATTGAAATATATATATATATATATATATATATATATATATATATATATATATATATATATATATATATATATTATATATATATATATATATTTATATATATATATATATATATATATATATATATATATATATATATATATATACAAGAAATTATAGAATAAGAATGTTAACTTACTAAAATTCGTGAATATCTGTTCTCAGCTTGTCAAAATATTCGAAAGGATGAATGCTTTATAGTTTACCAAAACGTTTTTGGTTCTTTCAGATCAAGAGTACGACATGTTTCATTTTCAATGCTTAATAAAGCCAATGCACTTAGCCTTGTTTGTGTCATATTGTTCCTTAAAAATGTTTTTATTAATTTGAGCTTTGAAAACGACCTTTCAGCTGTTGCAGATGTTACTGGTAACGTCAAATACAACTGAACTGATGTACACAAGTCTGGTAAGCTACTTGCTAAGCAGCTGTTTTCTACGAATAAAAAGTTTGCTAAATCTTTAATAGTTACCATATTTTTCATTTTCCCTTCTGTAATCATTAATGCTTTGAAGGTGATTGTTAATAAACCGAAAGATAAATCTAAATCGTTTTTTTCTACCAGTTTTGTAGCCTTTTTCAACTTTTCATTTCCTAGCTCAGATATTGCTGCAGGAGCAAGATAACTCATTAACATTGTTCATGCTAATGAAACGAGTAGTAATCTGTTCATTTAATATATCAAGAGATTTATTGAGAACCCCTATTCTAAAGGCTTTCAATGGGTCTTCAATTCTTTCATAAGATAAAAGCTCATCAAAAAACTTTTTAATCTCTATTTGACGTCTGGAAGTAATTTTTGCTTCAATGTTCCAATGATGTGCTAACTCCGTAGTTTCTCTCACTACAACTTCAAATTTGTGTCTTAGCTCACAGAAGTTTGATTTTGCTTGTCCCAATAGGCAAGTTGCTTTCTGAAGATCTGTGTTTGGACTTTGCAATATTTTTGAGACAACATTGATGCTTTCCAATACTTTACTTTGAAACACAAGACAAAGAATAAACTCTAAATTTTCTAACTGCTTCCTGAGGCCAAGGGCTTCGTTTCTTTCACTTAACTTCTTACTCATAAATATCACTTGAGATAAGAACTACGAAATACTTTTGAAATTGTTTTTTAATTGCTATTAAGGAATCATACTTGGATGACGACCTAGTTGGACACAATTTTTTAGTGTTTTTGTGATGCATTCGTTATTTGTTGAACAGATGTTAATTCCTTCTCACCGAGCTGTACTAAAACTGAAATACACATATACTTTTTCTAGTTTGTCATAAAATTTTTGAAGAGCCATTATATCTTTTACAGAATCATCAAGAATTAAATTTAAATTATGAACTGCACAATGAATGTATTCTGCATTTGGAACAATTTTCTATATACGAGCCTGAAGTCCTGAATATTTCCCTCGCATATTTGCTCCTCCATCATAGCCTTGACCTCTGCATTTTTCTAATTTAATGTTTTTTTCTAATACCTTAATTACTTGTTTTTTCAAAGTTTTCGGCATTGTTCTCTGTTATGTTATAAAAACCGACAAATTTTTCTTCAGGAGAGGTGCAACTATTTTTTAAGGGCACTCCCCAATTTTTACCCCCCTAAAAATGGACATAAAATGCTGAATTTTCAGCCACTTTTGACCCTATAAACACCAAACTGTAGCTTTTTTTGCCCTCTAAAACGTTGTTTTCGGGTGTTTTCCTGTGACTGTAGTCATTCTTTCAGAATTTAAAATTTTTCAAAACCCATGTTTTTGACATTTTTCGTATCGAAATGACTTCAAACTTGAAATATGCATAGATAGGTCCATTACCTACAATAGTCAAAGAAGATTTTTTTGATTTTTTGAGTTTTGTGTTCAGCGTTGTCCAATTTCCAAACCAACCATTTTTGGATTTGAAACAAAATTGCGATTATTTTTTTCCTGTTCGGGCGAAGTGAATGAAATTTTTAGGGCATATGTAGTCGGGGGAGAGGAACATTTTTTACTTAGATAATTTCTTTGTATATGCAATAGTTTTAATTTGTTCTTGGAACAAGTTTTCAAAAAAAAAAATTTGTAAAATTTTTTTAAAAATTTTCTTTTGAGTATACAAAACAAATATTTAAGTAAAAAGATCTCGCCCGACTATATAAGTTCTGAAAATTTTGATGTTGATCGGATGAGAAAATATATATCAATTTTTCACTTTTTCAAAAATTCAAATATTTGAAAAAGTGAAATATTGGGATATTTTTTTTATACTTGTCAACATCAAATTCTCAGGACTTGTATAGTCGGGCGAGATGCAGTTTTTTTACTTATATATATATATATATATATATATATATATATATATATATATATATATATAGCAGTATATATATATATATATATATATATATATATATATATATATATATATATATATATATATATATATATATATATATATATATATATATATATATATATATATGTTGTGTAAATTATGTATTTTTTCATATTTCATTTATTATTTCATTTGTTTGCTCTTCGCAATTATGGGCCCCTTTACCTACGTGGGATCAAAACTTCCGGTGAAGTTACATTATAAATTTTTGGGCAATGGCCATGATCCTCTTCATAAATGTAAGGAAGATATCTGTTTTGTTTGGTTCTTGTACTCCCTTTGGGATATTCAGTTTTTCTCGTCTTTGCGTTATATTTTCCTTTGAGATTTCAATATCATGTTGGAAGTCCTCCTCTGTTTTTTCTCTTAGTTCACTATGGTTATATATCTTACTTTTTTTGATTTGTGCAAAATTTCCTTTGCTGGTGGATGCTTGGTTCAAATCCCTTAAGAGATATAACCCCTCATTTGTGTCTTCTTCATCCTCAGTGTAATCTATATCCGTATCTTCCAGTGATGTTAGTACGTTGGCATAAGTTCTTATAGGGTTTGCTGTCATATTTGCTTTGTTCTGGATTTCTGTATATTTACTATACTGCATTTCTGGTTTTTGAGGTATTGTCTTTGTTTGTTTTTTGTTTACTGAAAAGTCTTTACTCTTGGGGTTTAATTTTTGAAGTTCAATCGTCAGAGGAGTGTTTGCTCCTACTATCTCACCTGCATGTTCTTTTGATATCTGTAATGCTTTTTGATATACTGGGCATTGTTTATATTTTATGGCGTGTTTTCCATTGCAGAAATAACAAAATTGCTCATTTGTGCATCCTTTAGAATTGTGAAAGTGACTACACCTGGCACATCTTGTGACTGCTCTGCATGATAATTGTCCATGCCCGAATCTCCAGCAGTTGAAACATCTATCTACCCTATTTATCCAAGGACTTACTGAGTAGACAGAGTGTTTTATAACAACTTTAGTTGGTAGGGGACCTTTGAATTTTATTTTTAGAATTTCTGAAGGGGTAAATAGGCTTTTCTCTGAAGGTTTGTTAGAGTTTATCCTTTCTATCTCTAGTATTTCAGTGTTACTATTTTCGAGGATCCTTATGTCTTCCTCTATTTCTTTTATATCCACATCATTATTGATAGGCCCTATTTTCCCATAATGGATCTGCTGGGGATCGTCCCTTACTGATTTTGGAACCCAGCATCTTACTTTATGAGGCCCTAATTCTTTAATTTCTGATAGCTGTACAGTTAATTTATTAAAATCAGCAATTTCCAATTTGCATCCAACTCCTCTTCCCATTAAGGTTACTGAATTTTCCACAATGTATTTCCCAAGTGGAGATTTAGTAATTTTGATGTCTCCCTGGGTTTTGTGAATATAGTTTTTTTCTTCTTTTGATTTTATAATTACTACTGTACCTTTCTTATTATTATGTTCGTTGGGATTAGAGTTATTTCTGGAATTGAGGTTTTCACTGATATTGTCTAAGGAATTTGCTACAATTGTTTTTTCTATTACCATTTTCTTGGAAATGATGTCTGTTTGGGTATCTGCCTCTTTATTTAGAGGCCTTTTCCTATTATTTACCTCTTGCCATGGGTTTTCTACTCCTTCCATATCCTCTTGTACTATAGTATTTTTTTTTTTTTTTAGGCCTAGGCCTCCTGGCCTAGCCTAAGCTTATGAGATTCACTGTATACAAACACCACCTATAACTAACAGTTGCCTTATTCCGATGG
>JABUQX010044554.1:0-12500 GCA_015478945.1 Trachelipus rathkii
ATGACGACTCGTGGGTCCACTTTTCGAGGTGACTTATTCTAACTGAATAATTCAACAAGAAGAGACTGATTCGATATACAATATTAAAACAACCCTGTACTTGCCCAACCCCTACTTTTTAGGGTACAAATAAAAAATTTCACTTTTTTTTGTGTTATTCTTATTATTAGAAATTTCCTTCCTCTACATCATGGTGTAATTTTTTTTTCGAAATTCCGAAAGGTTTTTAGATACAGGAATATTTTTTTTTATAGGGGTGTCAAACTAAAAATTTCATTTCCAGGTTCAAATTGCAATTCAATATTCCCAGGTCTTTTCTTTCTAGTGTTTATTGCACATTTTATAATAACATTTTTCCGCAAAACACAACCAAGATCAGGCGTCTTTCTCAACGTCATTAGGGAAATGTAGTTCAGAGTCCGGAGCCGGAGCCGTAGCCGGAACCGGAGCCGGAGCGGGCCGGAGAATAGGAGCTGAAACAAATTTTTTTAAAGAAATTTTTTGCAGGTGAAAATATATCTGCAAAGAGATGGAGCTGAACAAATTTGAGAATGAGCCGAAGACCAGAGCCGAGAGCCAAGATTCTGGCAGGAGTCCACGGTTCAGGAACAGGAGCCGGAGTTCGGAGCCGGAGCCGGAGCCGGAGCTGGAGCTGGAGCTGGAGCTTAGAAATAAATTTTTATGTAACTTTTGCAGGTAAAGAAATAATTTTTTCAAAAGTTGGAGCTGGAAACTATTTTGATAGGAGCTGAGAGCCGGTAGCCGGGAGCGAGAGTGAGTCCGGAGCAGGAGCCAAAAAGTATATTTTTGTTCTTTTTTAAAAAAAATGGTTTTTTTTTGGTAAAAATAATTCTGCAAAGTCGGAGCTGAACTATTCTGAAATGAAAACGAAGCCGGAGCCCGAGCCGGAGCCGGAGCCGAGTCCGGAGCCGGCACTCTGGAACAATGAAGCAATTTGGGTGGAGGAGAGTTTTTTGCTGACGAAAGTAATTGTACAAAGTTGGAGCTAAACAATTATGGAGCTGAAGCCAGAGCTGGAGCCGGAGCTGGAGCAGAGCCAGACCGGAGCCGGGATAGCCTCGGAGGTAAATATAAATTGATACTTTAATATGAAATTGTTTTTGGCAGGGATTAAAAATACTTCCTGCAAGAAAATATGAAACGAATCCGGCTAGATAAAGCCGGAGCCTTGAGCCGAGACGGAGCCGGAGTCGGAGTCGGAAACCAGATGCGGATCTGAGGAAACAAATTTTTTCAAGAATTTTTTTTTGTGATGAAAGTAATTCAACAAAGTTGGAGATGAAACAATTTTGAAAAGGAGCCAGAGCCTGAGCCGGAGCCCGGAGGCCAGAGCCAGAGCCAGGAGCCAGAGCCCGGATAAGAGCCTTAGGTAAGGTAAAATTTTTTTAAAGAAATTGTTTTTGCAGGTTATTAAAATACTTTTGCAAAGTTTGAGCTGAACTATTCTGAAATGGAAACGAAGTCGGAGGCTTGGAGTTCGGAGCCGGAACCGGAGCCGCAGCGGAGCCGGAGCCGATGTCATGGACATTTTTTTTTTTGGCAGTTGAAAGTAATTCTTTAAAGTTGGAGCTGAACAATTTTGAAAAGGAGCTGGAGCAGGAACTGGAATCGAAGCCGGAACCGGAGTCGGAGCCATAGCCGGAGTTGGAGCCGGAGCCGGAGCCGGAGTATAAATTTTTATAAGATAATTTTTTGGAAAGTAAAAATATTTATGCAAAGTCGGAGCTGAATGTTTTTGAAATAAGATACAGGAGTTGTGCGGTGCCGGTGCGTGACGGTGCGGTGCGGTTGCGGTTGGTGAATAAAAACTTTTACTGCGGTTTGGTGCTCTTGTTTAGGTGAGGTGAGGTGCGTAATATCTTTTACTTTCTGAAAAAAAGAAAAAAAAATCATTCAAAATCTTTATAGGCGTTTTTCTCAAAAATCACTTTTTTTCCATATCAGCTGACAAAAAAATTCGCTAAAAAAAAAAAAGAAGTCTATTGTGTTGAAAATTTCCAGGCCATTTATATATATATATAGGCGAAGATTCTCACGAAGTTTTATTCAGATTGAAAACCGTGGGTTGGTGCCAGACAAGTTTGAAGTGATGACCTTGAAATTATTTTTTGAAATTTTGAAATGTTTTATTTGATCTTACCAATTATTTTTTTATTTAATTTCAAAAGAATGATTTATATCTTTGACTATACATTTTCTAGAATTTTCGTGAAAAAATTATTGAAATATCTTAAAAATAAAGTATTTATATGGTTTTCAGTTAAAACGGGAAAAATTCCCGAACTTGACCTTCAGACCCCCCCATCAATCCCCAAAACCATGAAGTTCTATTGAAACGAAAATAAAAGGAATAAACATAGAGTAATAGTTCCTTTTTAAATAAAAAGTACTCATTTCACGATTGATAGAAACTCAAATTTCGAGTACAGCCTCCCCTTAAAACACTTATCAAAAATTACATGTGAACGAATCAAAAACTGAAGCCTTTTTTTTTTCTTCTAATATCTGAAATAGGAGAGAAGGGGGGCTAATAGCCATTAGTGGGGTCCTATCGGTTTGTCCAGAAAAGGCGTAATAAAATGACATAACCTACACAAAATTCCTGAGATAACCATTTAACGGAAGGAAGGTTTTCAATTCTCCGCTGTTGATTTATAAAAAAAAGAATCAAAACAGCCCTAAATTAAACATCGGTAAGACGCCTCCAAAATGGCGCGGAACCTCTAAAATATGAAAGGTAGAGACCCGTCTTAAGGATAGGCCTCGATGAAAGATGTTAAGCTACTCGATACTGCATTGAAATGATCTCGTAGAATTTCTGATTCGACTCGGGATATAATCAAGGGGGCAGAATCTACTGTTGAGTGCAGTAATTAAGAATGAGTCTCACTCGGTCGCTCTCGTCACTTTTATAGTCCATGGAGAAAGAACGCCGAGGGGTTGACGATAAGTAATTAGTTAAATAACATCAAATCGAATTATTGATGTTTTAATAACAAATTTACCATCAAAAGATAGCAAATTTAAACCCATATAATAAATAAATAAATTTATTGAACGAACTAATTTAGATTTATTGTAAAAATCATTAGAAGTTTACAAAAGAAACGTTTGGCAACAATCACATGTTGTTAACTGGATATTTTTTACTCCCATAGAGAATTATATGATAAATATAACTTTTCAATTAAAGATAATTATCAATTTTAACAACAATTAATAGGACCAGTATTCTCTACTGATCAATTTGGTACAAGAATCAAGTCTCTAGCACATCTGTGAGTTAAAATATGTTAATACTTCGATATAGAAAAAATGCAAGGTCAATTGGGGTCAAAACTTGACCTTTCGATTGAAGGAGGTCAATGACATTTATACAAGTAAAAGGTTGGAGTGTTGGGATCAATTTGGTATATTAACCAAGTCTGGCACTCATGGAGCACCTGGTCAACGAAGAGGGAGAAGGAAAACTTTCATAAAAATGAAAATCTTCAAATTGAAGGCCTATTTTTGTAGGCGGGCTATTATGTTTATAATTACGAAACTACAACTTTGATCAATATAAAATGCTATCAAAATGTAATTCTATATCTTTAGTATAATTTGAGGAAGTTTAAAACTTCAAAACGTTATCAAAGGGAAGTTAGATGCAAACCGGTTTTTGTATCCGTTTCATTTTTCTCAATTTTGTGGAAGGAAGAAGTTATTTATATATATATATACCTTATATATATATATTATATATATATATCATATTATATCTTATATATATATATTATACTATATATATTATATATATATATATATATATATATTATATATATATATATATATATATATATATATATATATATATATATATATATATACATTTAAAATATATTATTTCTTTTTGGCTGAAAATTGGTATGATAATAGTTTTTGACATGAATAAGAAGAATCTGGTGAAATTTTTAACAAAAAATGATATGGGGGGGGTCCAGCCCCTAACCCCATTTTTTAAGGGTTACAGGTAACCCAGGGGTCCCAAACTTGGGACTTTTACTATTTATTATTAAATGAATTAATATGGTGAATTTCAAGGGCGTAGCCCAATTATAAAGGGTACTTTACTCCTATGAGTCTTCAATGGTGTACGGTATGGTAAGAAATTTTTCGATTCAATTTTGCACCGACTCAGAGCAAGTTTTCCATTAATATATTTTAACTTTTATATAAAAGTGATTATTAAGATTATTATTTACAAAATTTTAAGAGGAAATAGCGATGACTAATGCATTCACAACCCTCTCAACTACAATTTGGGACCAACCACTCGCGAATACATCCATTTGTACCTTTTATAAATACTGGCCACAAAGTGGCAGATGGAGTAAATATAAAAAATTTACGACATTAAATTCCACACCCAAAGGAAACCACAACAGAAAAAATATAATTTGTTTTCGTAAGTTTTGGTGAAAGAAAATATAGTAAATAAGTATACTTTTCATTCGCCAGTGAACTGTGTCTGAAGGATAGGAATTTTGAGTGGGACGGTAGTGGGTTACACTACGGCATATGTAATATAACTTAACTCTCACGTCTTGCATTCTCTAGTTTCAAAATATCACCACTAACAGAAGGCAATGACACTGAATTTTTTAAAAGGGGGGTGGTTTTCCTTTCTTTTTTATAAAAATAAAAAGGTGGGTTAATTAACCCGAACCACCAACAGTATCAAAGTCAAGGGAACTACGGAAACCCTTCCCCTAAAGAAATTTCCATCCCAAGACTACTGTTTCTCGAAGAATATAATTATTATAAGGTCATCACCTTTGTTCTGAGAGTAAATGTATTTTGAAACGAAAATGCAAGGCACTCGAAATTACATTACACAGTCAGTGAGTCCCGGCACCTAATCCCTGAAGTAAAAAGACCCATAATGCCGTACAAAATAAGCTTAATACTTTTGAAGAGTCACGGGGACACTGGTGAGAGGAATACACAGTTCACGTTTGAATTAAAGTATAAGTAAGAAATTTTAAAAGATTATTTTTATTGTTCAATAGTAAGAGAAATTATATGATAAGTTTTTTAATGTTGTCTACATGGACAATAAGGTTGACGCCGAAGCTTAATTCAAATGAATATAGCTTTTGACCGACGTTTAGCCAGGTTGTTGCCTGACAATGGTTCCTTTGAGGAAGAAGTTTAATGACGTAAATGACTCTTCTTTCGTGAAGAATCATAAATATTAAAATATAATTAAAGGGGGGGTACAAATGAACGATTACACGAGTAAGTTTGCCCTTCATTGAGCAGAGAAAACCGAAAGTACATTGACATCAGTTTAAGGAAATGCGATGCTTGCAATTTCCAAATTTAAATGAATTTATAAATTTTAATTTTTAAATTTTGAATAATATATAAACTTACACCAACCATTGATGAGGAGGTGAAGTTAAAAAGAAATTCCAAATAGAGATTACTATAAAACTTCCTTATATGGGAAGAGGAATTTCAAAGTGAGAGTTCTCACAAGTTTCAAAGTAGAAACAATATAAAATTTTTAATATAATAATTTTTTAAATTGTTACAAATTTTTAAGGAGGGGGGGGTTCCACCCCCCAAGTCTCAGTTGAGACAATATAAATTGTTCAAAAATAATTTTATGAAAGGTGATTGTTTCACCAACCTCCGCAGAGGCAAGAGAGGGGGGGGGGAAGGTTCCACTTCCCAAAATCCCGTCTCAGTTGAGACAATAAGAGAATTGAACTATTTTTTAAAGACAAATATGTAATGGTGCGCATTATTTACAGCTCCCCCTCCCTCGGCACCTACGAGAGAGGAGGAGAAAAAAAACTTAAAACTAAATATTTGATTGAGTTCGACATTTGTCCAAAAGGAAGATATAATAGTGGTCTAAAAAGCACCACTGAAACAAAAGGTTATGTTTTACCCTAAATAATTTTTTAATAAGTTGGGAGTTCCCAAAAGTCTCAGCCGAGACAATAATTTTTTCAAAAAGAAACTTAAAACTATATATTTAATGAATAAATTGAACAACTGAACATGTTGGAGATTATTTTGAATACAACTTTAACCATTTTGAATGGAGGCTTACCATCTAACCATTTTGAATGGACGGCTGACCATATATTTATAAAAAGATGTTTAAACTTTAACCATTTTGAATGGACGGCTTACCATCTAACCATTTTGAATGGACGGCTGACCATCTATTTATAAAAAGAGATGTTAAATTCTAACCATTTTGAATGGACGGCTGACCATCTAACCATTTTGAATGGACGGCTGACCATCTAACCATTTTGAATGGACGGCTGACCATATATTTATAAAAAAAGGATGTTAAATTTTAACCATTTTGAATGGACGGCTGACCATCTAACCATTTTGAATGGACGGCTGACCATCTAACCATTTTGAATGGACGGCTGACCATATATTTATAAAAAAGGATGTTAAATTTTAACCATTTTGAATGGACGGCTTACCATCTAACCATTTTGAATGGACGGCTTACCATATATGATTTTTTAATATAAAGCAACCTTAAACCTAACTTAAGAACTAACTTAATACTAAGGAGCCTCAGAAGACCCCAGCGCAAAAAAAAGAAAACTATATACAAGGAGAATATTTTTCAAAATTGAAGCAAAATGAGACCATGTAGATTTAAAAAAGGACAAAACTGCAATAAGTTGACTGCCCAAATAATCAAATGACTGTATAAGTCAAGTGACAAATGAGGATTGACCAAGTTGAAAATCAACCACTCAAAAATAATTACTTTTCAATATAAAATTTTTTAATGTATAATAAATTTTTAATAGACAAATGACTATTTTATAGGTCAGATGCCTAAGAATTAAGAAGACAATGTCAACTTAATTTTGAGAGCAAAGAGCAGTATGATGCTCAGAAGATTTACATTTATAACAAAATTTTTGGGACTGACACTCACGGGTCAGATGTTTGGATGATAAACACTTCCCACACCAATTATGACTTTTGATAAATTGCTCTCTAAGTTAAATAGTGGAAAGAAGGTCACAATTTGTAACAGAGTGACCTCCCAAACAAAATCTACATGGTCTATTATTTTTAATGAAATTTTTATTTTGGTGTGGAGTGTTATTATTGATGTTAAAACCAGATTGTTTTGGTATAGCTCCTTGACCCTTCCAATTGTCATAAGAAGGTGGAGTATGATCTGACCTTTGAGAATTATTAATATCCTTGCTGGATAAAGTTTGCCCTGAAGCTTCCAGGACAACAAGAGATTGATTTAACATTTTAAAAAGATGTTCAAGGGTCCAACTTTTACCGGCATTTTCCCAAGCAACCTTTTCTTTGAGTTGAGAGGGCAATTTTTGTGCTAGTAAGACACCCAAGGGGATAGTGGAACAAGAACTGTCATCGACAGTTATACCCTTTGTTTTTAGGGATTCGGTGTAACATTTTATATTAGCTTTAAAGTTATAGAGGTCAGGGTAATTATACTCCGGAGCTTTAAGGTTATTTAATTTTAATATTAAGGTTTCCTTGACCTTTGCTGGATTATTAAAATCTTCTTTGAGAAGATTACGAATAATTTTATAACTAGTGGCTGTGACGGCATAACCTGAAACCATCTGCTTAACAGTGCCTTGAAGGCAATCCAAAAGCAAGCCAAGTTTGCTGAGATCAGAAAAATTCTGACCTTCAACATAGTTGTCGAAAGCTTCGATGAAAGAAGCATATTCTAAGATGTTACCACTAAAGGTAGGTAATTTTTTAATAGGGCGTTTAAATGGCTCCGGTTCCCTAGGAGTAACCGGGGCAATAGGTGAAGGAAGGCGTGAAACTGACGGATTAATAGTTTTAATTTTATATTTAAGGGCACTAATAGAATCTAATAAAGCAGTATGCTGAATGTAATTGTCCTCATCATCAACGAGGATATTTTCATCGTCCAAAAATTGAGCGATGTTGTTGTCAGTTTCGGCCAATCCAATATCTAAATTTTCTAAATTAGTTACAAGGGAATCCAGTTTGGAAATATCGGTATTTGGGTCTAATAATTGGGTAGTGGCCTCATTAATAGCCTTGGCAGCACGACACCGTAAAACTTTACGTTGTCTTAAATGCATATCATAGACTTTGAGGTCACTGTCTGATAAATCAGACATGGGAGACGCCATATTAAATAAGAAATTTTAAAATATATAAACAGAGAAAAAATGTGTTTTGAGACACTAAAATAAATATTAAAATATAGGACAATCTCAGATAAATGTAATTAATACAAGTTACAATAGAAATTGTACAAGTAAAATATTGTACAGAGTACAAGTACTTAAGTACATTAAAAAATGTGTCTTGAGACACAAAAAAGATATTAACAAATTTGAAAACTATAGATTAAAGGGTGATTTATAATGTTTCAACAAAAAAATGTTGAACCGATGAACCGGCCTCAAATGTACCGGTATAAAGCGCTAGAAAATATTATATAAAAATTTTATATATGAAAAAGTGTCTCGTGACACAAAAAAAAATCAATTTATAAACTAAGTTGTTTTTATATAATATATATACCGGATAAAACCGGTAAAATGTGAATACCTATACGAGGTATCACTGAAAAAATATATATATATCTAAATATATATAAATATATAAACTATTGTTTATAAAAAAAATATTGACCCTACGATCAGTGAGTGGTGGATTTATATATATATATATATAAATAATTTTATAATATGTAAACACTTTTGTGAAAATATTTAAATACAAATTATCACTAAGTTGAAAGTGTATAATAACACAAATTTTATAAAATAAAATTTAAACTATGTGAATAAAGAAAAAAAAACGTATGTCTTTCCACATACAACAAGAGAAATATTTTTACTAATGTAAAAAAAATTAAATGAAGTTCAAAAAAACTTCCAATTGAATGAAAATATTTTATTTGAATATATATATAGTGGTTTTTAACTATACCACAAATATAAAGAAAGTTTTATTATTTATTATATATATATATATATATATATATATATATATATATATATATATATATATATATATATATATATATATATATATATATATATATAATATATATATATATATATATATATATATATTATATATATTATATATAATATACATATATATATATATAATACATATATAATATATACACAATAATATATACATATATTACATATATATTATATTACACACTTAATATATATAACATATAATATATATTATATATATATATATATATATAATATATATATATATATATATAATATTATATATAATATATATAATATATTATTATATATATATATATATATATATATATATAATAATGTAATTTTGAATATTAAAAATATTTTTACTAAAATATTTTTTAAAGAAAATAACTGTAGTAAGTTATTTATTTGAATTTTTTTAAATTTTTAAAGTATTTAAAAGAAAATAAAAAATCCCCTAAATTGGGGGAAGTTATTCAAATTCCCCGAAAAATTTTAAATAAATATTTTAATGAATGCCCTCTATGGAGCTAATAAATTTGTTTGAGAACCTGGAGACTTGTGTCTCTCAAAAGCTCCCACACACAAAAAAAAATAAAACCCTAATAGAAGGGAAATTTGTTTAAGGTATATTTAATTTTTGGGGAAAAAACCAACAAAGTTGGATCTGCACTCGGGTCCAAGTGGTCGTACAAACACCACTAATTTACCTTGTAGGCAAAGCCTATGCACAAGATAAACCCCTGTGGGTAATAAAACTATTTTTTAAAAATAGTTAAAAAAAACGCCAAAATGGTTGTTATGTAAAAAAAATGATTTTTAAAATTTTTTTATGAATATTAGGGTTCGTGTGCCAAGTATTAAGGCAACACAAAAGTTGAGCGCCGTAAAAAGTTAATGGGGTCGTGAATTTGACCACGTTGGTCGTCAAAAATATTTTCAAACAAACACGTTGTGCGCCAATTAAAATGTGGGGATATGACCCAGTCCCAGGTAGCTGGGCTAATGAAGACCAGATCGATAACAAATCCACCCTTTATTCCTACTTCCAAAACAATATCTCTGGCGCGGTACGACTTTCGCTCGATTTAGTTTGGAAGTAGCCACTGAAATAGTGGAAATAAATTTGTATAATATATATACTCGGTGGACTCGTGTGGACCAGAGTAATTAATATATATATACAACGAATGAAGAATAATTATTGACTCTGTAATATACTGCTATATAGGAATATGCATTAAAAAGAACCGAGTTTATTTATGAATATTTTGAGGCGAAAAAGTTTTGGTCGTTAATAAATTTAATTGATTTATTTTTTGTTGACTAAGTTTATTTTAATATGGAAGTCGCTTTAATAATTTGAAATTATAATTTTTTATTACGAAGTTATTTCTGATTTCCGAACATATTGTAACCACGTTATCGAACAAAGAATGTAGTATGATTTTTCGAAGTGAAAATTATATAGTTTTCGGAAGTGGAACGAAAGATGAAAAAACTCTTCAATTTCCGAAGAAATTAAAAATGAAAAAAACAATTTATAACAACAATATTTGTTGTGATAACGGTAACAATAACAGTATACTACTAAGACTTTCTATAATTAGTACTTAAGCGAAAAGCAATAATAAAATAATAATAATAAATAATAATAATTAATAAATAATAATACTATTAATAATAATTAATATAAATAATAATAGAAAGCAGTATACTAGCTACACTAAAATATAAAATATGATATAAAATATAAAATATATATATATAATAATAATATAAATTATTATTATTGGTATAGTAATTATAGTAATAATTACCCAACAATAATTATTATTTGTAGGAATAAGTCAATCTCTAAAATGCAAAGCAATTCTAGAAGAAAAGACAAGTTTCCAATGTAATAACTTTTATTTTAGGTTCCTAATGTTTCTTGTTTCTGTTCAGAAAACAAGGAATACAGATAGGAATCTAATAAGCAAATTTTTACTTCTTGGAAACTAATTATTATTACAAGACAGTGGTGAAGCCTCTGTCTGGGGGTTATAAGACTAAATATTTGCTCCACCACCAATTGGGATACTAAAGTTACCACACCACTATAACTACAATTTATCATGCACGGAAATTTGGAGAAACGCGATATGTTACACAATTTTTTGAAAACTCGCTAAACTTTGAACATTTAATTTCTATGGTTTGTGATAAAAATCTATAGATGTATATATATATATATATATATATATATATATAGAAAATATAATTATATAGTAAAATCTATAAAAAGATTACTATAAATAAGTTTTTTACCAAAAATAGTCATTTAGGGTAGTGAAATTTATTTGTCAATTTTCGACTCGAAAATTTTTGGCACGTGATCAGTTATCAAGTCGATTTTTTATATTTCTAAATAAAATTTTATAAATTTATATATATAATTTAACAAATATATATATAAAGAGCGACTTCCATTTATAATATTTAAAGTGGGAATGTTACAATAACATTTTTATGATAGAATCTATTTTATGATGACTCTTGAAAACTCAAATTTCACGTATGAAATATTGACAAGTATTTAGATTTTGAATTTTAATTATTATTTCTAACTTTCTATTTTCTATGCTCTTTACAATCCATATTTAAGTTTTAATATTAATAAAAAATGGTTTTCATTTTTTAGCGACGAGGCAGTAATTTCTGACCTACTTATTTTGATTGAAATTTCTAATTTCAACTATGACGAGAATTTTTTCTCTATAAGACATTTACTATAATGAATTTTATTCCTTCAATTTCTGCGTTTTTACTTAATTTTATTTAACTTTTTATTTTCTCAATTATTACCTTTTAAACAAATCTTTAAATTCGAAATTTTCTAAGTATTCCCCTTATATTAAATTTTCTCAAAATCCTTTATCTTTTCAATGTTCCCTTTTAGCGTTTTTGCTTATTTTTTGAGTATGATTTTAACGTTTGTATGTGTAAAAAAATAAACAAAAAATAAGTATACATCACGTTGGGAAAAATGTGTGTGTGAATATTATACTTTTAAGCTTTCACCGAAAAAAGAGAGATAATAAAAGATAGTTAAAAAACTCGAAGATTCTTCCACCTATCAATAAAACTGGACATCTAAAGTTAAGACGAAGTAAAAAAGGTAGGTTGAAAGGTGATTGACGCGGATTTTTAATATTCAGTGATGAAAACTGAATGACTAAAAAAACGTGGGCCAATCGAATTTAATTCAACCTTGAGAACTATTCTAACAGAAGTGTATCAACATTGTATGACGACTCGTGGGTCCACTTTTCGAGGTGACTTATTCTAACTGAATAATTCAACAAGAAGAGACTGATTCGATATACAATATTAAAACACTTATCAAAAATTACATGTGAACGAATCAAAAACTGAAGCCTTTTTTTTTTCTTCTAA
>JABUQX010044554.1:17500-21058 GCA_015478945.1 Trachelipus rathkii
GAACATTAATTATATAATAACACCTTCAATTTTAATACAAAAATAATATATTTAGCGTGCCAGGGCCAAGCCCTGAGCGCGCCTTGACGGCTCTAATGTCGTTGGCCGAACTGGCGTCTTTTCTTCCTCGGTCTCATATCGAACCGGGTAGGAGAAAGACATTCTATTGGCTGTTTCAATTTGAAATAACATAGAAAAAAGAATAAATATGTTATGGCGTGATCTTATATAGAATGTAAAGCAATTTTACCGTAACATTATATAAATATCACAAACTTTCAGAGAGGCTTTGTTTATACTCTATCATAATAGCTTTTGCCTCAAATGAGTTCTAGCTTTATCATACAATAAAAGATTATACCAGCAATTAATTTATTATACTAGAAATTAGTAACATCATGGTGGATCCCGAGCAAGCAAGAATGACCCCCAAGCCTTCGAATTATAATAAATACATTTATTTTAAAAAATTTTTTTAAAGTTGGCAGACATATTCCGTAGAATTTACCTCATTTTTAGAGACAACTCCCAACTTTTTTTGTTTTTTTAATAAAAGCCTAGATCACCTGCCTTTAGAGCTGCTGCTACCGGAATGACATCAGATGTCTATTTGGAGTTCATAGCTCCTCCCACGCATATGGTACCATGAACGAATTTTAAATGTAATTTCCTACTAAGTCGAAAAATATATTAATTAGACGGCACGTTAAAACCTTAATACAAATAATTTTAAATCAGATAGATCGTACTATTGACACATAAAATAAATTCGTAATTCTTTCCCTATCTCACATTTTCATTACATTTTTTTAGTCAGAGGACCTTTCTAACCTAATTATTAAAATCAATAAATAAAATACAATCATTTTTAATATGGAGATCTCCAGCATGTAATTTTACCTATAGACTCAAGGTCTTCACAAAATAGATATTTTAAAATATAAATTTTAATACCCTTAAATTTATTCCCGTTTTCTTTCTTTAGAAAAAGGAATATTTCTTCGTTAATGGGAACATCATACGCGGCCCATTTTACAAATACGAATTTTTATGGGTAACGTTTATAATTTTATTATCCTAAAAAAACACAGTTACAAATTTTTCTTCTTAAACAGAATTTTTATTACCTTCATTCACGGAAAATCTTACGATCCCCGTATTACAAATATTTGTTACACATTTTAACCTCCTGTTCCCTCCAGCGTGGGGGACTGGGAGTGAGAATGATGGGGGGAAGCCCTCATTCTCCTTCGCTATAAATGCATTTCTCTGACTTTTAACTTCTTAGGAAAGACTTTTCCTTTACATGCACATCATAATTATTCTATGTCAACTAACCAATCTACCTACTTTCCACTATTCATAACATTATTATGCTGCCGTGTCTAATATATTTTAATTACTTTTAATAAAACAAAATAATTATAAGATTAAATTTGCACTTAAAAAAATACTTTCGTTGATGAAAATAAACCATATGTGAGAATAGCGAAACTTCGCTGGCGTCACTAAGATGGGTTGAGAGCTTTGAAAGACAGGCGATTTTGAGCCTTGGGGTATTTTATTTTCTTCCCAAGTCTTCTTCTTCAGTTTCAATTTTTAAAGACAGCTTTTTCTTAATTGCTTTTGGAGGATATCAATGGTGGGGAGTTCTTCTCTCTACCCACCCATCGTTAGCATCTCAAAGCTTCCTTGTTGTTGTAGAAATTCGATGGAAGACTTTTTTTTTTTTTTTTTTTTTTTTTTTTTACGGCTTTCTTGCGACTTTCGCAGCTTTTTTTTTTATGGTAATTTTCAGTGTCCGAAAGAACTATTAACTGGGTATATCGACTTTTTTTAATTTCTTTTTTATAACCAGAAACGCTTTCTTCACAGCTACCACTTACGTTTTTAATCATTAATAATATTTGTCCTCAAGATTTATTTTTTTTTATTAACTTTTTAAAAAATATTTTTTCAACATTGAGTAATTAATATTTACACTTCATTATCACCCGGTTTATTATTTTTATTATTATTATTATTATTATTATTATTATTATTATTATTATTATTATTATTATTATTATTATTATTATTATTATTATTATTATTATTATTATTATTATTATTTTGTTATTATTAATCTCAATGTCCTTCACATCGATTTCAACGAAACTTATTTTCCGATTTTCCTCGATCTGGGGTTGAACCACAGATGTAAAACAGCGATATGATGAGGTCATTAATTAATTAAAACATAGAATTAAATACACTCACCCCCTCGGGTACAATAATTAATATGATGGAAGGTGTTTAAAAAACTTTGATGTTAGTCATTTATTAATATTCTTTCTTGTATTGTTTTTATCACAGATCATAATAGACAATTTTTATTTTGTATAATAAATAAGGACTGGGTCACTGACCCTTCGAATACATTTTCGTGAGTACTCGAATCCAAATATTATATTTATTAGAACGATTCGCACAGGGGCGAGTGCTATAGTGCCTCGATGTACTGTGCTAGATCTTATTCACCATTCTCTCTAATTTATATATCTTATTATTTCACTGATGATCAACATAGCGTATCAAACTAACACTTACAAAAGATCTTGTTATAAGAACATTAATATTGATAACAACCTTCAAATTTATGATACAAGAATTAATATTTGGCGTGCCAGGATTGCCAGCCGGAGCGCGCCGATAGATGGCTCTAATGTAACGTTGGCCGAGCTGGCGTCTTTTCTTCCTCGGTCTCATATCGAATCGGGTAGGAGAAAGACATTCTATTGGCTGTTTCAATTTGAAATAACATAAAAAAGAATAAAAATAGTTATGCGTGATCTTATAAGATGTAAGCAATTTTACCGTACATAATAAATACACAACTTTCAGAGATGCTTTGTTTATACTCTATCATACTTGCTTTTGCCTCAAATGAGTTCTAGCTTTATCATTACAATAAAGATTATAACAGCATTATTTTATAGTACTAGAATTAGTACTATATATATATACTATATATATATATATATATATATATATATATATAATATATTATATATATTATATATATATATATAATATATATATATATAATATATAGTATTATATATATTATATATAATAAAATTTTCCCCAAGAATATATAACACTTCTGGGCACGAGACCTTGGGAAATAGACAAGTTTCTAGACAGGTGAATTTTTTTTAGCGAAACAAAAATCATTTTCAACAAAGGAGTTACGAAATTCCCGGAAAAAAAACACAATTTCGGAAATATGTCCTTTTTCTTTGTTCTTAACTCAAGGAAGTGTTTATTAGGAAACATTTGTAGCGTAATTCTAGTGGGGGGGGGGTTTTCCCCGTTCGAACCAGGTATCGTGAGTTATATTCTATCCCGAAATAAATGATTTTTCTAAAATTGTTAGAATAATACTCTCTCTCTCTCTCTCTCTCTCTCTCTCTCTCTCTCTCTCGTCTCCTCTCACTCCTCTCTCTCTCTTTCTCTCTCGTCGTCGTCTCTCCTCTCTCACCCAGCTCTCTTCCCTCCTCCTCTCCTCTCATTCTC
>JABUQX010044555.1:0-10000 GCA_015478945.1 Trachelipus rathkii
CATAATAGAGGTGGGTAGTAGGTGCTCTAGTGCAGTGATTATAAAGTAATTTTAACGTGTGGTTGCGATAGGTGCTGATGCGGACCTTAATATCTATATATACTCATGGATGAAGATATATATATGAGCGGTGTGAGTGCCTTAAATAATAAATCTGAGGTGCTCGGTATATATATCTAAACTACTAGTCTTATAGGCTATATTTATAATACTCTATATACAACACGAATTATAGGTATTTACACAGAGAGAGAGTCAAGAAGCGGGGGTAAACTTCAGAAAAAAAAAGTGCAATTTTTTTTTTTTTAAGTAACTGGAACTTAAAAACTATAACACTTACATTTATAGTCTCATGAAAATATGGTAATCCCTCGAAGTGGATAAGGCTAATTCAGTAATCTATTGCCAATCATCATGTAAGTCTATACACTAGCAATATAAAAAGAGTTAAGGTTCAGATTTTAGACGTAATTATTAACTATATGGTATGAGTGTTAATATAATAACACTAAATATACATATCACTATACACAAAATAAATAATATATACAATATAGTAGTTAAACCTAATATATTATAACATAAAGTATATATTTAATGTTTCCTATTTATAGGTATGTAACTTTGGTACATTATAATATATATACCTATATAATTATTATTACTCATCATAATATATATACTATATATATATATATATAATATTATATATAACTATATATATATATATTATTCCTGAATATACATAATATACTCCCCGTGTAAATACTACTATTATAATAAATATATTACTATATTATATAAATATATTATATATATCATATATATATACCATTATTATATATATATATATATATAAAATATGAAAATAAAATATATAATATTATTATAATAATATATTGAACACTACAATCTACCGCGTTAGCTTATAATATTTACAAGTAAAGAATATTTTTATTATCATTTTAATTTACAAATACAAGTATAATTGCTTTGACACATTTATTATAAATTTAAATGAATATTGATAAACACAAAACTTAAAATTACCAATAAAAATTCACAATTTAGTAAATAATATAGATGATTGATTATATAAATAATGACACAGCCGAGCTTTCGTGGACATTCATTCGCGTCTCTCACTTCGTCAGGACTGAGGTTGAAAAATAATGCTTATTCTGATTATGACTACTTACAAAAAATTATCAAAATTAACAACATAAAAAAAAAAAACTACAAAAAAACTAAAATATTTTCTTCGAATATTAGTTGAAGCACCTTGTCTGTTACTAGTAGAAGTCACTAGTGATGAGAGATTTTTTCGGTAGTATTTTATAATAGAGAGATTATAAAACATTTATCTAGATTAACGTTAGTATTAATGAAAGCTATAATGTATTACTATATAAGATCTTTATTGCAAATATTAAGCTATTTTTAATAATACACAAACTGAATCGCCTTTGGTATAGTTGAATTTAGATTTGGTCTACGTTTTTTAAATGATGAAGGAATTCCGTGATTTTTTCTCGTATCACGTCAACACCGATTATATGTAAATAAGGATTTTCATGATTAGTGCTCCTGTGTTAGTATTATATGAGTGATTTCAGCAGA
The DNA here is from genome assembly GCA_015478945.1 of Trachelipus rathkii. Lineage (NCBI taxonomy): Eukaryota > Metazoa > Arthropoda > Malacostraca > Isopoda > Trachelipodidae > Trachelipus > Trachelipus rathkii. The sequence goes on from JABUQX010044555.1 coordinate 1,621, forward strand.
GTTATTAGCGATGTTTTACAGCAAGTGCGGATTGCTGTAGTATCAGAATTATTAAAATTGTCTTTTATGTTTGCTCGTATATTAGGACTCTAAGATTTGTTAGTTAACTCTATGTATTTTTTGGCTAGCAGTTAATTAAAAAGAACATGTACTATGGAGTAATTTTGCGAGATCTTTAAATAGGCGTATTTATTCCTTTATACGGTATTCAAACCAAGGCTATGTTTTAAGGTTAAGCTATACAAGTTACGGTCATAGCTTTAATATTAGGTAAAAGTTACCATTACAAAGATAATGTTGATAGGCCTAGAGTCTTGACTAATAATTGTTGGAGAAAGTGTTACTATTGTTGGAACTTTAAGATTTTTGTTTGGCTTTTGTAACGCGCTCCTCACCTCAACGCACGATGTGAAGCGATATTTTATCTTCTCTGAAATAATTTTTAATCGATTTTGATTCAGAATCCATGTAGTTGTGGACTAACGGAGTCTAATCATATATATATATATATACTTATTATATTATATATATATATATATATTATATATTATACTATATTATACTTATCCATATATATATAATATAAATCAGTTGTAGACACATCGTATTTATATATATATATATATACTATATATATAGCTACTAGAAATTTACCAATATCTATATATATATATATAAGCGTTCCTTTATGTATATTTAAAAGGAGCTTCGTCTCGTCATGTACGGTATAAAGACGTGAAAAATGAATGACGTAGACGTCATGACATGTTGATCGTAGGTCTTGGCAGTAAGTGCTTTATACTTCTGCCTCGTCTAACACTGCGTATATTACAGAATATGCGGATATATATAATATATATATACTCATATATATATATTAATAAAATATATATATTATACTATAATAATATATACTATATCATACTATATATATATTATATATATATATAATATATATACTATATATATATATTAGGTATTGCATTAGCCATAGTGTTTGAAATTCTTTGGCGAATATCACCTCGGTTAATTATCACATATATTGATACTAGCACATGTATTCGAGTCTGTAATAAAACGTAAAAACTAATAGCTAAATAAAATATGGTTTTTAGTCTATAAGAGATATAGATATATATATATAGTGACATCTCTTAAAAGTGAACGCTCCTAATAAATTACTAGTGATTGTAATTTTGTGTATATAATATGAATTAAACATCAGGTGACAGAAGTATTTATTGGAACTTTCTACAAATATAATAAATTAATACGTAGAACAACCATAAAACTATGTATAAACACTGTATGTATACATCACATAGATGAGTTAACTAGCAACGGACAGAATTTTTTTGAATAAATTTCAATTTCTCAACAAGCACTACATTCAAAGAGAATTCAAACGTTTTGAAACTTTTTTAATAGCCGTACAAAAATTTCAACTTGTTGAGAGATAATAAATTTTAAACATATATAATATAACTATATATATACCATATAATACTATTATATATATAAATATAACATATATAAATATATAATAATTATATATAATATTATATATATACTATTATCATTATATCTATATTAGGCTTAATTTGTTATGTATTTACCCATTTAGGGGGTAATCGAGCACGATGGGCGGACGAGGGGGGGAATTTCATACCACGAGAGGGGCATGGTACGGAAGGTAACCCAGCGCACCACCAATCAAAGAACAAAAAGACGCGCGAGGGTTCCACAGGAGACCATCACGGAGAGGGGGGACATTAGTCCCCCGTAGATACCACTAGAGGCGAGAACCCCGACTCCTGACATCGAAGGGCGGACCACCCGTGGGTATTCGTTAGTTTTGATATACCCAATACAATAACCAAATAAATCCCAAAATATGAGTTTTTGGGCATTTATCTAACAACAATCTATTTTTCGTACTTCTATATAATCTCAAAACCATTTGGGAAATTTGAATTTACCTATATATACCTATATTATATAATTATAATATTATATAATATAAATACTAATATATAATTATATATCACATATATTATATATATATATATATATACCCTAATATAAAACTACATATAAATGAGACACGCGCCTATCTCCACGCCAACATTACTGAGTCACAGTCAGAACGTGACCTGAAGAGTGCTGACGTTTGACTATGAAACGTCACGCGCTTCAGGATAAATATCTACATCACGCAAACGAAAAGACTCCCTCTTTGAATGTAAATCTTTCCCCTATATATATATAACATTATACTATCTACTATATACAATACTTAGTACTCAATATTATATTATATTATTATACTATATATAAATATAATCTATACATATTTATATATTATATTATACAACACTGCTAGTACTTTTCATATAATAAATATATTTACATATATATATATACTATAAGACAACATAAAATAAATAATATATACTTATAAATATAGTATTTATTTTTGATACAAGTAGACATAATCATGCAGATACATTTTTACTACGATGCATAAACAAACAAGCTATCGTGTAATAGTGTACATTTCAGAAGATAATATTTTCAGCTTTCTTGTATTCTACTGATGAACATTTTCATTATTGTACACATAAGAGGTACAATATCAAAAACTTTATTTTCTATATTATAATAACACACAACTATGACAACCGTTAGATGTGTTGAGAACCTTCGAACTGTTCTTAACGTAATGCAAAATTCTAGTTTTAATATAGTCGAATAAACCTTAATAAATTTGATTCAAAACCGGAATCAAACCATATGATAGCCCGTTTGGAACATGCTTTGTTGAATTACTAACCATTCTGCGAACTATTAGTCACCCATGGCTGACAATGTATTATCTATATAACACGCGAAAAGTTTTCGCACAACCAGGCTGGATTGCAATGTGAACACGGCCGAACTTTAACTTAATGTTGCAAATCCAGTAATCCATCCTGGTGATTGCTTCTTCACATAATGTTGATTCTGATCTGTCATTTCGACGATTAAACAAAATAGAAGAGACTTGTTTTGAATGCAATTAAGGTACAATATGATTGGAAATCTTTTATGAATATCTCTCATTGAAATCTATCGCATCTCAATTTTAAGCATATATATATAACTACCTAATTATATATATTATTAAATATATATACCTATATAATAATATATATTATATTATATATTATATATATATAATATATATAGTATATATATATATATATATATAGGTATTATACTACCTTACTATAAGGAACTTTCCTTAAAAGGATGTTAAACTCGATACTATATCGAACGACGCCGATGTAATGACTTTTTTTTTCTCGATTATTATCCAAGGCAATGAAAGCGTGAAGGTTACAAAAAGTTTATTTTAATTTTTTTTACACAATAGAAATAACCCAAGATTATAATAGAAAAGAATTTGTCAAAGAGATCAGGGTCTCTCGGCTCCGCGGGGGAACCGACGGGGGGCGACTTCGTCCCTCTGTCCCTCCGTCGGTCGAACCAAAAATAAAATCAAATAACAAAAAAAAATTAAAACAAAATTAACATATAAAAATTACCAATACCTCTTCCCGTCTGTCCTACCATCCCCCCGATTAAAAAAGCAACATAGTGGCAACTTTTTTCTCTTCATCTATTGGAATTTAAAGTTAATACAGTGCACAGTTCATGGGTAGACGCATGTGTTAATGCATATGAAGAAAGCGAGTGTACTATTTAATTATGTAACAGTCACCTTTTAAGGGACACACAAGTGCCTATATTATATTAGTATATAATATAACATGATACATTAACAGAATATTATATACATATATAAAATATCTATATATTACTACTATATATATATATTATAATTACTATATATATATTATATATATTATACTATATATATATATATATATAGTATATATTTATATATAGTACTATAACTACTTATATATATATACTATTATATCCTATATCTAAACTATAAAAAATAATATAATATACCTTATATATATAATATAATATATAATATAGATACTCATAATTATATTATATATATTATATATATTATATATAGGTATATATATACCTATATAGTATATATATAATATATATAATATATATATATAATATATAATATATATATAATATAATCTAATATATATATAGATATATAATATATAAAAATTAAAATTATATATATATATATATATATATATATAAATATACTATATATATATATTATAAAATATATAAAACCCGTCTTCATTAGAGTAAAATTTAAACTTTTTCAAAGTTATTAGTAAAATTGATAAGTAACGAATTTTAATATTAAAAAAATAGACTTTCAAGCGATTTTGCAAATCCCAATAAGTGGATAGAACTACTATTTTGAGTGACACATTTTCTGTTGACGTTTCTCAATATTATGTATACTTTTTTTCTCATCAAAATAATGACTGACGTTAATTATATATATATATATATATAATAATTATATATTCTTACACTATATATAAAACTATCATAATATATATTATACAAATAATTATATTTATATATATAATAAGTATAGTATATAATAAATAAGACTACTATATATAATATGTATATCCTCATAAATATATAATATAATATATAAATAATATATATATTATATATGGTGAAACAAAGAAAGTTACTTCGCATGATATCTCGAAAACTAAGTAGGTACAAGAAAACTGATACCATAACATTATGGAATCAGCGTATGAAAATATTTCGTATTTATTTGTATGTGAAACATGAAAAAAAAATAAAAAAAAATTTTCTTTTATTTAATTTTTTTTTTACTTACTCTCCAAAACTACGAGTAGGTATTAAAAAAAAAAACTAAATAGCATCAAAGACATTCAGCGTATGAAATATGTATGTAAAAAGATTTTTTTTTTTAACTAAAAGAATACCCACCAGGGTAAAACCGCAAGAGTACGAGGGTCTCTCGGCTCTCAACTGGGGGACACCGGGGTAGGACTACTTCCCTCCCTCTCAACGGGAGGTCTCAGGAGACCCCCACTCTTTGGTTATCCTTGGGATGTCCGCGAGGGGTTCCTTCCCGCCCCCTCTCTACCGGGTATGGAACAACGTCCCCCTCTGTCCCATCAGATCGGCTTCGAAGCCCTCCTAAAACATAATTTTACGCTGATTCCATATATGTTATTAGTTTTCTTCTACCTTATCGTAGTTTTTGGAGTTCATAAAAAAAAATTTAAAATATATATTTTTTTTTACATTTTCCATACAAATTCATTACGCTGATTCACATATATGGTATGCAGTTTATCTGTACCTATCTTAGTTCTTCGAGATATCATGCGGGTAACTTCTTTAGTTTAACCATATATATCTACTATATATTATATATATATACTCACCTAATATTATTAATATAATTAAGTATATTTAAATTATTTTATAAACCGCCTAGGTACCTACTATATATACTATATTATAATAAAAACATAATATATATAATACTATATATATATATACGTATATAGTATATATGCGAATATATCAGATTAGTTGCTACTATAAAATATATATATTAATATATACCCTAATAATATTATATTACGTATATAATATTAATATATAATATATATATAATATATATAATTCTATATATTTATATTATATATATAGTATATAGTATATATATAATAATAAAAAAAAGGTAAATTTTTTTTATCATTTTCCATAACAAATTTCATACGCTGATTCAATATATGTTATCAGTTTTCTTATACCTATCTTAGTTTTCGAGATATCATCCGGGTAACTTCTTTAGCAGCTAAACTGCATATATTAACCTTATATAAAATAACATATTATTATATATAATAATATATTATATATATATATAATATATAATAATATACTATCCCCACAATCATCATATATATACACCCACACCCACCCCCGTCCTCGAAAAACTCTACAAAGGAACAACCAACCCAATACCCATCCAACCTCCCCAGACCTCCTAAAAACCAAAACATTCCACCAGCCGAAAATCCAAAATCACAGGAAAACCGACAATACCACCGCACGAACCGAAACAATCACAAAAAGGAAAAAAACACAAAAAACCCCTAGGCCCAACCCAAATCAAAGCGCCACGCACAAAAAACAATCAACCCCCCATCCAAACTAAAACTTTAATACCGTCATTGTTACAAGAGACCCCTAAAAACAAAAACAAAAAACTTCACCTCTAAACATTAAAACACTAAGATCTCCACACCCTATCTATTGAACCAAACCAAATAAACTAAATACAACGAAAATAAATAAATAAATAAAATTAACAATAAAAAACAATGGACAACATAACCTAACCAACATAACCTAACCCCACACCATCTACGAACACCAATAACTCACGCAATAACCCCAAAAAAAACACACACCAACCATTTTAATAAATTATAAAAAAAAAATAGATAAATAAATAAAAAAATAAATAAAAAAATAAAATAACAAAAAATTATATAAAACAAAAAACACAAACATAATAAAATTAATCTACTCAAAAAAAAAAAAAAAAAATCAAAAAAACAGACACCACACATAACATAATAAACCTAAAAAAAAACTATATTTAAAAAAAAACACATAAAATCACCCCCTAAAATAACAATCCCAATTCAAGATAACTATCTCAACCAAAACCCACAAAAAATAGATATAATTGGAAATCAATCCGAAATTTTGCAACATAAAAAGTATAATATACTCAGTGGCGGCTTTTTGGGGGTAGGCAAAATAGGCAAGCTACTTGCCTTAGTAAACACCAAAAAATTTAAAAAGTATATATATATAATATAATATATATATATATATTATATATATAATATATTAGTATATATATATATATATATATATATATATATATATATATATTAGGCCTTTATGTCTCACCTGAATGTACTCACAAGACAAAATTTTTAACGACTCCGATCAGTTTTTATTTATTTTTTTGTTTTTTTTAACAATAACTTGCTAAGTACTATGAATACTAAAATTTTGATCTTTCAAGTGGTGACGGACCATGATTCAATAAGTTCGAAATATTTAAATAATTATTTAAAAATCCATTTATATAAAGAAATTCAAAAATGAATATCTCGAAAAGTAAGACGCACACTTACAGCAAAACCAATTACATATTTGGAATCAGCGGTAAAAATCTAAAATTACAATATATATATATATATAATCATATATATATATATTATATATATATATATATATATATCTAATACATATATATATATATACTATATATATTATATATAATAAAAAATTTAGGGGGCTCGAGTATCGACAAAGACGGGGGAAAGAGGGGGCGAGGAACCCCCGCGACACCCAAATACCGAAAGAGCGGGGGTTCGGAGACCTCCCGGAGGGGGGAATAGATCTCCAACCTGTCGTTCGCCACCGGACGACCGAGAGACGCGACTCTGCCATCTTTGCGGTTTACCCTTGGGGTATTCCTTTAGTTAAAAAAAAAAAAAAATTAAAACTGCGGAGTAGTAAAACGCAACAGGTCCTATATATTTTTGAATCACTGGCCCGACACTTAAATTGACTGTTAGGATCATATACCAGAAATATATTTAAAAAAACAAAAATAATTAAAATGACGAGTCGTAAAAATAACAACGGTAATATAATATATATACTATTCATATATATAATAATATATATTATATATATAATATATTACTTATTATATATATATTATATATAATATATATATTATATATATATATCCATGAAATGTTTTACGACTCCGTCAGTTTGATTTTTTTTTTTTTTTTTTTTAACATATTCTGAGTCAGTAATGCATACTAACAAAAATGAATTTAAGTGTGACGGACATGATTCAAAAGATTGTTTCGAGAAATATTTTCATACTTTTTTTTGAAAATCACATTTATATAAAAAAAAAAAAAATTTAAAAAAATGAAAATATCTCGAAAAGTACGACACTTACACAAAAAATTACATATTGGGAATCAGCATACTCAGCATCTTGGTCTCCGGGGACGACGAGGGACTTACATCCAGTCTGTCCCTGGCTTGGGGCACCTAAATGGGGAAACTTAAATATTTCCGCTGAATAAAATGCAAAAAAAAAAGTTGATTTTTAGGTTCTACATACAGTATATTTATGAAACTTTTATTCTAAATTAAAGTTCTTCGAAAAGTCTATAGATCTTTTTTTCCGTCTATTATGCACTTCAGCCTATAATATATATATATATATATATATATATATATATATATATATAATATACCTATAATATATATCATATTA